>JAJOZX010001108.1:947500-1009481 GCA_023014485.1 Bathynomus jamesi | reverse complement strand
CTATTTTACTGAAGATAGATTGCCGTGGAGAAGAGAAGTAAGTCTTGGACATTTGGTACCGGATATCGGTCCGGATGGTTGTCGATTCAAAAACCGGTAATTCCCACATGGGTCTCCAGTCTCCTGACTTCTTCTGGACCAGGTGTAGGGGAGAGGACCAACTGCTTTTGGAGGTCTTATTATCCCAAGATCCATCATAAGCTGGAATTCCGATTGGCAGCTTTCAGTTTGTCCGGGCAAGACGTCTGGGTTTTGCAAACACAGGGGGACCTTTTGTTGTATGTGATGGGTAATGGTGTGCTTAATGGTATCACCCATCTGCATCGGTTGAAGAATTCCTGGATATCGCTGGAAAAGGCACTGGTACATGGAATTAGGGGAACGAGGGAAAGTGCAGAGTTCGAGCGTCCGGAAGGGCAACCTGTTTGGCAAGAACAGAAAGCAGTGTGGCCTGGTCGCATAGCGTCGCTTGTCAAGATCCACCAGGAGTTTGAAACTGCTGGAGGAAGTCAGCGCCGATTATGGGATGCGCACTTGAGCACAGAGAAAATCCACTTGAAGGATCGGTGAAGGCCCAAGTTTAGTTCACGCGACTGAGTACCGTACGTGGGTATGCGTGACCGTTGCAGCGTATAGGGCGGAGATTCCGAGTGCGTATGACCAGATTTTTGAGGGAATACACTGACTGACGCTCCGGTATCAACAAGAAATTGACACCAGAGTTCCTGTCCTTTAGAATAACCAGGTTGGCAGTGCGAGTACTAGACGCCATTAGACTCGCTGCTGGGGTTTTCCGACGAAAAATTGCAAGGGAGATGCACTTCCTAGCCTTCTTTCCAATTTCGAGTGGTAGAAACAGATCTTCCCGGAACTCGAACGATGCCTCTTCGTAAATCTTGACCGGAATGGCTTCTTTTGCCGTTGATTTTGTAGCAGAGAACAAACGTGGTTGAGTTGTTGACTTAACTCTTTCATTTCAACTCCAGTTCCGATTGTGTGTCACGTGTTGACCGGAGCTGTGTCAATCTCCACTACTTTGTCGGCAGTTGCTGCTAGTTTATCAACTGGAGTAGCAGGATCCATAGTGGCCAAGACACGCTGAGCTGATGGAGGAAGTTTCTGCAAGAACAACTGTCTAAAGATGTCCTTATCGAAGGTTTGTGCGCGTTCGCCTAGAGCGCACTGCTAGCCCTCAGCATTTGAGTGGGCTTACAGTCTCCAAGTTCTTCTTTGAGATTAACTGATGTAGTTTCTCACGCTCGGAGACAGTGGTGCGGCACAGGATGCGCAGACTTCAGATCGTTGTACGGGTCCTCACTCGTGGAAGTAGATACGATGACGTCACGGACTTCAGAGATGATGCTCGCTGGTAGAGAGGACAAAACATGATCGTATTTCGTCCTGCTAGTGGTGATCCTTCCCAGTTGAATTGTGATTCCACTTGTGGAACCAAATAAATGGATCACCCGGCCAGAAGACGGGAGCTTTACGCTCAAGTGGGAGATGGCACCAGCGTCGTCAGGCATCTTCTCCTATGCTTGCTGACGTACAAGCAAGACGACAAGTTACCAACGAAGGAGTGGAGGTTGAGACGAGCGCAGGCACAGAGCGCACGGGCAGGGGTGAGGGCGAGGGCACGAGCGACATTACAGTCTGGTCCTAGTCGCTCGGGTGAAGGGGTGATGGGCACGAACGACGTTACAGTCTAGTTATCGCTGGGTGAAGGGGGTGATGGGCACGAACGACATTACAGTCTAGTCCTAGTCGTTCGGGTGAAGGGGGGGATCCAACTCCGGAGTCACCAATTGTTGGTTTACGTCGTCGTCGTTGGCCTAGGCAAGCTACGGCTTGGGACCGTAGCGCATCTATCCGGTATAGGTTAACCTGGATGATGTAGCCATAAGCACTGCCGCTAGTTAAGTGCCAACCAGTGATTATCTCACTAGCCGTATTGAGTCCGTTAGCGAAACTGCGACAGTACCAAAGGTGGAAAATATAACCATTGGTTTTCTATTTTTTTTTTTTTTTTTTTTTTCTGTTTAAGGTGCTTTCAACCCTGCTGGATTATTGACACATTTTTTTTTTTTTTAGTAGAGAAAGATGGTGAAAGAAAAGTAGGAGAAGTAAAAGGCATGATACTAACAATCGTAACTAGTAATAAAACGAACGAGCAATTGGAAAATGTTGTTGGTTTACGTCGTCGTCGTTGGCCTAGGCAAGCTACGGCTTGGGACCGTAGCGCATCTATCCGGTATAGGTTAACCTGGATGATGTAGCCATAAGCACTGCCGCTAGTTAAGTGCCAACCAGTGATTATCTCACTAGCCGTATTGAGCCCGTTAGGCGAAACTGCGACAGTACCAAAGGTGGAAAATATAACCATTGGTTTTCTATTGTTTATTTGTAAAATGGACATGGTATTAGATTAAAATAAATATTTGAATATAAATAATTAACTGACAATTGTGATATATAATTAATTATGTTTACATACAATAAAATAATACAATATACATAAAATTAGTATTAATGTGGTTCACAATTGAATTATGATGGGTAACTAATTTAAAATGAATTTATAACTATTCCGAAATTCAAGACGGTAAAATTAACATTTAACTTGAAACTAAAATAAGAGTATTCACTACACACTCCCCCACCAGAGAGGAAGTTCAAAGAGTTCCGAACGACACAGATTTCCGCTGGACCTTTTTGGTAGCTACATGTACCTCACTTAAGGTTGATTCCAAAAACGCAGGCTTAAGACGATCGATAGAAACCTTGTCGACCTTGGAACCGCGCTGGATAAGAATGATTTGCGCGTACGTCGAGAACTTCATAGGGTCCGTCATATGGACATTGGAGAGGCCGTTTTGGGACAGGTACGAACGAAAACGTGGGTGCAAGATTGGGGGCTGGGGAACAAAGATGTTCTGTTGGCTAGTCAATCGAGGGGGAACAGGCTGAAGGACTGCATGTGAGAGGAAAGTGTTTGAGCGAATTCCGTAGGATCGCATGACTTATCCCCTCAGTGAAGTAGCCACCTGGTAGCCGCAGTGTTGTTCCATAGACTAGTTCAGCCGCTGTAGTCTTCAGATCACTCTTAATATGCAGAGCGAATACCAAGCAAAAAGTGGAAGCTTATCCATCCAATGGAGTCTTCGTGACACATAAGGGATGACTTCAGCTGCGATGGAAGCGTTCGACGAGGCCGTTAGCTTGCGGATGATACGCACAGGTATGCGCATGTACTGTACCCAACAAGCTGGTAAACTTCTTCCAAAGCGAAGACTCAAATTGGCGACCTTGGTCATGATGACTTTGTCGGCAATCCAAATCTGATACCCACCATGAAGAAAGGCTCTTGCACAGTGTCCGCTTGGATATCAGGAAGTGGGATGGCTTCAGGCCATCTGGAAAAGCGGTCGAGACAGGTGAGCAGATAACGTTGGCCTTGAATCACTGGAAGAGGGCCAACAATGTCTACATGAATTACCTCAAATCGCTGGGATGGGGGCGGAAATGCGTCAAAGGGGGACCTGGTGTGCCTTTGGACTTTGGCACGCTGGCAGGCAAGGCACGTTTTGGTCCAATGTTTGACATCCTTCCGCATTGAGGGCCAAACAAAGCGAGAGGTAACCAGGTGTTGCGAAGCACGGATACCAGGATGGGAGGGCTTATGAAGATCCATGAAGACTGCTTTTCTGTGACATGGAGGGACATAAGGCGAATAGCAGCTGTTGATACGTCGCAATAGAGGGGCACAGACAATCCTGGCATACTCATTTCTTGAGGGAAAGTGAGTGAGTGGAGTCTTCTCTGAGCAGGTCTTGTAGTTCGTATCCTTATCTTGATCCTGTGCAATAGCATTCCACAGTGTAGAGCTGAGGGTAACAGAAGTAATCTCTATTCTTGAAAGTGCATCCGCTGGAGTGTTCAAGACACCTTTGATGTGGCGGATATCTGTGGTAAATTGCGAGATAAATCGAGTTGCCTGATGACTCTGGGAGAGTGGTTACAGCTGTTTTTATTGAAGACAGTGACCAAAGGTTTGTGGTCGGTAAAAACACAAAACTCTCGGCCTTCAAGGAAATGTTGAAATACTTCACGTTTAAGTAAATAGCAAGAAGTTCAGTCCGAAAGCACTATAACGCGTTTGGCTGGCTGCAGCTTTTTCGAGTAAAACGCGATGGGTGCTTGTTGACCGTTAATGGTTTGTTCCAACACTCCCACGATCGCAACATCTGATGCATCGACCGTCAGAGTTAGGGGGGCATCACTGATAGGAAATGACAAAGACAATGCACTATTGATAGCATTTTTGGCATTGTCGAACGCCTGTAAACTATCGCTACACCATACCAATTTCGTTACCTTGCGTTTGTGTGTGATCATAGCGTGTAGAGAGCAAGAACACTAGCACAGTTTTTAATGAACTTGTGGTAATAATTTACCAAACCTAGAAACCGACGTAACTCACGCTGATTATTTGGCATTGGGTAATTTTTTATCACTTCACACTTGTCCTGAAGGGGGGTAATTCCGTGCTGCGAATCGTGTGACCAAGAAATTCCAAGGTTGGCTGTGCAAACACACACTTAGATGCATTAATAGTAACACCGTATTGTTCTAAACGTTGAAAGAGGAGTGAAAGATGTTCCTTATGTTCCTCTTCCGTTGAGCTGGCCACAAGCAAATCATCGATGTAGGCATAAACAAAGTCTAAGCTCTGGTGACCTCATCTATAAACCTCTGAAAGGTTTGCGCAGCATTCCGTAGCCCGAACGGCATCTTCAAAAATTCGAATAACCCAAATGGTGTACAAACTGCAGTCTTGGGAATATCCGAAGGCTCTACGGGAATGTGGTGGAAAGCCTTAACGAGATCTATTTTACTGAAGATAGATTGCCGTGGAGAAGAGAAGTAAAGTCTTGGACATTTGGTACCGGATATCGGTCCGGATGGTTGTCGAATTCAAAAACCGGTAATCCCCACATGGTCTCCAGTCTCCTGACTTCTTCTGGACCAGGTGTAGGGGAGAGGACCAACTGCTTTTGGAAGGTCTTATTATCCCAAGATCCATCATAAGCTGGAATTCCGATTGGCAGCTTTCAGTTGTCCGGGCAAGACGTCTGGTTTTGCAAACACAGGGGACCTTTTGTTGTATGTGATGGGTAATGGTGTGCTTAATGGTATCACCCATCTGCATCGGTTGAAGAATTCCTGGATATCGGAAAGGCACTGGTACATGGAATTAGGGGGAACGAGGAAAGTGCAGAGTTCGAGGCGCCGAAGGGCAACCTGTTTGGCAAGAACAGAAAGCAGTGTGGCCTGGTCGCATAAGCGTCGCTTGTCAAGATCCACCAGGAGTTTGAAATGCTGGAGGAAGTCAGCGCCGATTATGGGATGCTGCACTTGAGCACAGATGAAAATCCACTTGAAGGATCGGTGAAGGCCCAAGTTTAGTCACGCGACTGAGTACCGTACGTGGGTATGCGTGAACCGTTAGCAGCGTATAGAGGCGGAGATCCGAGTGCGTATGACCAGATTTTTGAGGGAATACACTGACTGACGTCCGGTATCAACCAAGAAATGACACCAGAGTTCCTGTCCTTTATGAATAACAGGTTGGCAGTGCGAGTACTAGACGCCATTAGGACTCGCTGCTGGGGTTTTCCGACGAAAAAATTGCAAGGGGAGATGCACTTCTAGCCTTCTTCCAAATTTCGAGTGGTAGAAACAGATCTTCCCGGAACTCGAACGATGCCTCTTCGTAAATCTTGACCGAGAATGGCTCATTTGCCGTTGATTTTGTAGCAGAGAACAAACGTGGTTGAGTTGTTGACTTAACTCTTTCACTTTCAACTCCAGTTCCGATTGTGTGTCACGTTGTTGACCGGAGCTGTGTCAATCTCCACTACTTTGTCGGCAGTTGCTGCTAGTTTATCAACTGGAGTAGCAGGATCCATAGTGGCCAAGACACGCTGAGCTGATGGAGGAAGTTTCTGCAAGAACAACTGTCTAAAGATGTCCTTATCGAAGGTTTGTGCGCGTTCGCCTAGAGCGCACTGCAATAGCCCTCAGCATTGAGTGGGCTTACAGTCTCCAAGTTCTTTTTGAGATTAACTGATGTAGTTTCTCACGCTCGGAGACAGTGGTGCGGCACAGGATGGCAGACTTCAGATCGTTGTACGGGTCCTCACTCGTGGAAGTAGATACGATGACGTCACGGACTTCAGAGATGATGCTCGCTGGTAGAGAGGACAAAACATGATCGTTTTCGTCCTGCTATTGTGATCCTTCCCAAGTTGAATTGTGATTCCACTTGGTGGAACCAAATAAATGGATCACCCGGCCAGAAGACGGGGAGCTTTACGCTCAAGTGGGAGATGGCACCAGCGTCGTCAGGCATCTTCTCCTATGCTTGCTGACGTACAAGCAAGACGACAAGTTACCAACGAAGGAGTGGAGGTTGAGACGAGCGCAGGCACAGAGCGCACGGGCAGGGGTGAGGGGCAGAGGGCACGAGCGACATTACAGTCTGGTCCTAGTCGCTCGGGTGAAGGGGGTGATGGGCACGAACGGACGTTACAGTCTAGTCCTAGTCGCTCGGGTGAAGGGGGTGATGGGCACGAACGACATTACAGTCTAGTCCTAGTCGTTCGGGTGAAGGGGGGGATCCAACTCCGGAGTCACCAATTGTTGGTTTACGTCGTCGTCGTTGGCCTAGGCAAGCTACGGCTTGGGACCGTAGCGCATCTATCCGGTATAGGTTAACCTGGATGATGTAGCCATAAGCACTGCCGCTAGTTAAGTGCCAACCAGTGATTATCTCACTAGCCGTATGAGTCCGTTAGGCGAAACTGCGACAGTACCAAAGGTGGAAAATATAACCATGGTTTTCTATTTTTTTTTTTTTTTTTTTTTTCTGTTTAAGGTGCTTTCAACCCTGCTGGATTATTGACACCATTTTTTTTTTTTTTTTAGTAGAGAAAGATGGTGAAAGAAAAGTAGGAGAAGTAAAAGGCATGATACTAACAATCGTAACTAGTAATAAAACGAACGAGCAATTGGAAAATGTTGTTGGTTTACGTCGTCGTCGTTGGCCTAGGCAAGCTACGGCTTGGGACCGTAGCGCATCTATCCGGTATAGGTTAACCTGGATGATGTAGCCATAAGCACTGCCGCTAGTTAAGTGCCAACCAGTGATTATCTCACTAGCCGTATTGATTGCCCGTTAGGCGAAACTGCGACAGTACCAAAGTTGTAAAATGGACATGGTATTAGATTAAAATAAATATTTGAATATAAATAATTAACTGACAATTGTGATATATAATTAATTATGTTTACATACAATAAAATAATACAATATACATAAAATTAGTATTAATGTGGTTCACAATTGAATTATGATGGGTAACTAATTTAAAATGAATTTATAACTATTCCGAAATTCAAGACGGTAAAATTAACATTTAACTTGAAACTAAAATAAGAGTATTCACTACAATGTGTATAAATGGATGTGTGCTAATAAACTTTTACTGAATCTGGCAAAGCCATCTAATATATGATTATTACCAAAAACATATTAACACTGTCAAATAAAAATTGGGAATACTGCTCTTGCAAAGGTGAATGAGGTTAAAGTGCTTAGCATTAATTTAGACGAAAAACTAAATTTCAAAAGCCATGCACAGCATATCAAATCCAGAATATCAAGATTCTTTTTTATATTACAGTATTTAAACTAAAAAAGATCCCTCCTCAAAACGCACTCCTTACCTTATGTTATCTCTTCTTCCATCCACATTTTATTAATTATTATATTGCATTACAACACTAGAGTAGCTCAAAGAAATATATAAAACATCTTTTGGAAGTAATTCATAAAAAATGTCTGCATACTCTCTCTCTCAAATAACAACAACATACAAAGTCAGGCTTCCCCAGTGTTTAAAGAGCTAAATATTTTAAAACTAAATCACGTATACAAATTCAATGTTGCTGTCAGTATATTCAAAGTTATCAATAAAAACCAACATGCATCACCCATTCAAAGAGCAATCACTCCCCATCAAATACACCATCATTGTAAAACCAGACTGCCCACGGATTTTATACATAAACCTAACTTACAATAGAAACTGCAGTAAATGCACTCTCTTTCAAAGGAGCAAATGTATGGAATGCAATTCCCATGCACATCAGTCAGGTTCCATCACTAAATCACGAAAATCACTAAATCATTATAAATCACCAAAAAAGTACTTCATTAGCTCCAACTCATGTATAAGTTTACTACCGCCATTTTTACGTATTAATGAACTTCCCATTTTATAATCAACTATTTAAAATATGCTAATTTTATTAAGTACTTTTAAGTTCGTAATTTTTTTTTTCATATTTTTTAATTCAGTATCATTTATTTTACACTAAATATACAATAAATCATTTAATTAAAAATTTGTAACTTTTGTAAACTTTATATTTACAAATTTATTATTATTATTATTATTATTATTATTATTATTATCACTATTACTATTACTTGACACCTTCATTTCTTTATGTAATGAATAAACTAAATGCCATTAATTTTGCCTATAAAGCCTCCATGCTTCCAATGGCATATTCAGGTAAGGATACTGTGACTATATTAATGTCATAACAAATATTTAAAAATTTTAAAACCCTCTCACTTGTTCTTTTCTGAACAAAGATTTTGAGTTTTGAATTTTTTTAACTATTGCCTCCAAACTAAATAGATGCTCCACTGAAGCGTATCAAGAGAGTATTGCATTACACAAAAAAAATTGTTATTGACAGGTAATTTTCCAGCATGTAGCACCAACGACAGCGTTAGTGATACTGCCCATTTGTGAGTACAGTGATGAAAAAAAATTGCGTTTGGTTTTAACTATAAGATAAATTATGAAAATAAAAAATATACCTCAATAGGTATGTATTCACTGTATTGCAACTTAAACAAATTATGGTATCAGTGATACAAAACAAATACTAAATTAAAAAAGTTTGATATGAACACTGCGTACTAAATAATTTAATATCGTACGACATATGCATTACATTTCGCGGACGTAAGAGGCGTATGACTGAGGAAACACTTTCTAAAATATTCATATTTAATGTTTTTACTCAATATTTTCTAAATTTAACATTTGTTTTAACATTCCTAAAACGTTAACGAGAATGTACAGTATTTTTACCTTTTCGTATTACGCATATTTAAATTTTAAAATACGTTTTGACCTTTACTTTCTACTCGGTGTACTTAATTTCCAAATCAGCTTCCATCTCCGTTTTACAGACGACAGTATGAAATCCTATTTCATTCATAAATAAAGTCCCGAAAGCTCTAGTCGTATTCACTGTTAATCGCCTAACTGTATTCGCTTTTATACGAATTATATTCGTAACACTTACCGCAATGTAAAATGGATGGGCATCACAATATTTCATGCTGTTTCATACCCAGTAAACAAACCTTTTATACCTTCTATCAAAAAACATTATTGCTCCTCCTAGAGGTCTGCACGGGCACGGGTAGGCCGGTAAGCCCGTGCCCACCCCGGCACATGGGCCGGGTATGATCAGGCTTGTTGAAAGCATGGCGGACACGAGTCTGGTATGGGCTGAAAACAGATTTTGGCTCCGGGCCTGGACAGATACAAGCTTCAGCTTTTTTTCAAATGTGTAGTGAATAATAAAAAAAAAGCAAAAATAATTTAAAATGTTTGTAAATTTTTAAAAAAATGCTGCTAACATTAATTTTATAGTTGCTGTTAATCATAGCGATTTCGATTGTCACATATCTATAATAGGAGGAAATTGATAGGAGGAGATTGTAGATACCAATTGACCAGAGAAAGTACTCCGGGGTGGATGTCAAGCAGGAGGCAGGGGGTGCTGGAACTCCCGTTTCTCCTGTCACTGTCCTCCTGAGCTGATCATTTTCCGTGTCTTAGCTACCCTATGAGCAGTCCAGCATGCTCTCAAGCACACACTTCTCCACTACACATACATGCATCTTACACAGTCCACAACCTTTTCAAGATTTACATTAAAAAAAAAAGAAAAATGGCATCATTGAGCCTTGGAGACCTTGTTTATGTTTCTCTCCGTCTTCTGTGGAGGGGTCACTTTTGTGGGCGCTCGCCCTTCTCCCCCCTTCTTACTACAAAAAAAATAATACTATGGATGACATAGTGTCAAATGCAGTATCGACTCAGCGACACGGCGAGTCAGCGTACTGTATATGCAGTATATTACACTGCTGCTCAAAACTGTTAGACATATTGCATTTTTTCACTCTGATGTATGAGGAAACTAAAACTTTGTATTCAATTCAAACACACTTTTAATGAATTAAAAAGCAAATTTAAATAACCACGTTTATACAGAATATATCTCGATATAAATTAATAGCGAGTGTGTCCACCCTTTTTCTTTAAAACCGCTGAAATTCTTCTTGGGACACTTTCAAATAGTTTTGTTATAAACTCTTGCGGTAGGGTGTTCTACGTTTCTTCCAAAACCTTCCACAGATCATCTACGTTGCTGGGATTCTTTTTTTACTTTTTATTTATCTAAATAATCCCATACAGCTTCACTGATCTGTGCTTTGAAGGGGCCACACCATGCGTTGAAGGACTTCAGCTTCCTCTTTCGTTTTCAAATATGTTTTGATTATCCCAGCTGTGCGCTTTGGATCATTATCTTGCTGTAAGGTAAAGTTTGGACCAATAAGTCTTGCACCACTAGGGATAGCATGGTGGATCAAACTTTGTTTGTACTTAGCAGCATCCAATATACTATAAATTTTCAGCAATTTTTCAACACCACTTGAAGAGATGCACCTTCAAATTTGAAGTGAATCTCTTCCATCCTTAACTTTTGGCTTCAAGCAAGGCTCTTTATAGGTTTCAGTTTCAGTTGTTCGTCGTCTCATACTGTCTTTGATTACATCCAGATAATTGAAACTTTGACTCATCCGTGCAAAACACCTTTGACCGTTGTTCCATCGTCCAATTTCTGTGTTCTTGTGCATATTTTAACCTTTTAGCTTTGTTCCCCTTTCTTAATAGTGTTTTCTTACTGCAGCACATCCTTTAAGTCCTGATTTCAAAAGTGACCCTCCGACTGTGATGGATGAATAACGATACTCGAACCTTTTCCCAGTTCTGTTACCACTTCAACAATTGTCTTCTTTCTATCTTTAAATTGCTCATCCTTGTTAGACAGCTTTTTGGGGTCTTCCATTCTTGAGTTTGTCAATTACAGAACATGTTCTCTGTACTTGTTGATAAATACTTCCGATACCATACCTTGGAAATCGAATGATGTGAGCTATTTCACTCTGTTTTTCCTTCTTTATACAGAAATACAATTCTATGGCGGTGTTCAACTGAAATTTTAGCCATTTTATTTAAACCAAACAGTTGATCCAGGTAGATCTTTATTTTGCAGTACTAAAAGTAACTTGAAGTTTAATGGATCTGTAGAGAGGAAAATTTTTTTTTAGTAAAATGAAAATATTACAATGTTTCATCAATTATATTTGGATGTAAAATGTGAGGGATTAGTTACTACAATACTTAATATTAGCTGCTCATATACAATTTGCTTTAAATTGTTGTGATTACAATGTTTTGAAATTTCTGACCACTGTAAATTAAAGGTTGCTATATAATTTATATCAAGGTATATTCTAAATATGATAAATATGGTTATTTAAATTGAATACAAAGTTTTAGTTTCCTTATACAGGGTGGGCCGTAAGTTTCCATACATAGGAAAAATAAACATTTTTTTATGGACAACCATTTTTATTTATATAATATGCTCTACATGGTTGCCATTGTTTTGAAAACACATTTCAATACGTGTTCCCCACTGTTGATGAACACGCATTAGCACAGTTGACGTTATGCTTGTAATGGCGTTGGTGATACGTTCCTTTAGATGATTTATGTCTCGTATCTTTTCCTGATACACCATGGCCTTCAAGTGCCCCCAAAGATAGAAATCAAGGGGGGTGAGATCTGGGGATCTGGGAGGCCACTCCACAGGACCACGCCGACCAATCCAAGCATCCGGAAACTGCTGATCCAAATACCGACGCACGTGAAGACCATAATGAGGTGGAGCTCCATCTTGCTGGAAGTAAACTGGGAAGTTACCTTCCTCGTTTAGCAGGGATGGGAAAATTTCTTCTTGCAACATGTTAAGATACCTTTCGGCATTAAGATTTCCACTGACAAAAATTGGTCCAATAATTCTGTCACCCCCGGCCCACACCATCACTTTACCGGCACCTTGCATCTTCGTCGGACTCAGCCAGTTAGGGTTAGCATTACTCCAATAACGTATGTTTTGCCGATTAACCTCTCCATTGACGTAAAAATTTGCTTCATCAGTAACATAAAAACAAACGTTTAATTTTTCCTATGTATGGAAACTTACGGCCCACCCTGTACATCAGAATGGAAAAATTTAAAATGTCTAAGGTTTTTACGTAGCAGTAACCTTACCTTACCTTACAAAGGTTCCACGTGATGATTTCTCATTTCGCGAAGGTCAAGCGTGTCGCCCCTCCTCTCGAGTTGGCCTGGTGAAGTAGTGAGTTGGATTCTTGCGCTCTCCACCTCACATAGCCAGGTACGCCCGGCTCATCGGGGATTGTTCTGAGCCAGGCGTCAAGTCTTTTTTTGAAGATTTCCACTGCAACTCCCTTCGTGTTTCTTAGGTCTTTGGGCAGCTGATTAAATAGTTTTGGTCCTCTCACTACAAAACTATTTTCTTTCAGGGTTAAGGATGTTCCCTGTCTCGCCTTCAATTTGGGAATACGACACAGTCTACCGTTTCTACCTTCCACCGTTGTTTGGGGAGTTATGGGATTCAGAGTAAGATTAGGGACTAGTTTCTCCATTATTTTCCAAGTGTAAATAATGGTGTATCTCTCTCTTCTCCTTTCCAGTGAATATAGGTTTAGTTCTCGTAACCTTTCCCAGTAATTTAGTTCTTTGCACCCATTGATCTTGGCTGTGAAACTTCTTTGAATCCCTCCAGCTGTCTAATGTCTTCTTTTTTATATGGGGATGTTAGGACCGAGCAGTATTCCAGTTTGGGTATTATCAGGGTTTTCAGTAGGGGGATCATTACATTCCTATCCCTTCGTTTAAAAGTTCTCAATATCAGACCCGTTATTCTCTTTGCTCTGTTTACTGCTATCTTATTTTGTGTTTCAAATTTCGCATCATCTGTCATTACAACCCCTAAATCTTTTGCTCTGGAATTTCTCTGGACTTCCTGTCCATTTGGGGTATAATATTCCATGGACTTTAGGTCTTCTCTTTTCCGTACCGTAATAGCTGAAATTTCTCGGTGTTAAACTTCATATTGTTGTCTTCCGTCCACTTGTAAATTTTGTTTATGTCGGTTTGTAGAGATCCTATGTCTTCTGGTTTTCGTATTTTTCTACTGATCTTTGTGCATCTGCAAAGGATGTTACTGTGCTGTCTCTGGTAACGTCCTCATCTATGTCAGTTAGCATGATTATGAAGAGTAGTGGAGCTAATACCGTTCCTTGTGGTACTGAGCTGAGGACCTCTGATTCTGATGAAGATACTCCTTGTACTGTAACGACTTGCCTCCGCTCACTAAGGAAATTATATATCCATTTCCCTACTTTTCCTGTTATTCCCATATATTTCAGTTTATGTATTATGATTCCATGGTCACACTTGTCGAACGCTTTAGCAAAGTCTGTGTATAGTACATCATAGTTTTCATTACTTTCAAGTGAATCAATAATGTTGTTGTAGTGTTCCATTAGTTGTGACAGGCATGATCTGCCTGACCGAAACCCGTGATGGTTATCATTGAATTTTTTCTGAGTTTCCAAGAAGTCATAGATTTTCTGTCTAACAATTCTTTCAAATATTTTGGTGAGATGAGATGTAAGCGACACTGGCCTATAGTTTTTGGCCTCGGATCGATCTCCTTTATATATTGGGACGATGTTCGCGCTCTTGAGGATGCCCGGTATTTCTCCCGTGTTTAATGATCGTCTCCATATCCAGTATAGGGGCTCAGCGATTGCATTCTTGCAGTTTTTGATCAGTGTGGCATTCCATTTATCCGGTCCTGCCGCTGAGTGTGTTTTTAGTTTCCCTATGACTTGTGCAATATCCTCCGTCGTAAAGTCGAAATCCGTTATACTTTCCCCTTGTGGTTCTTCTTCAAAGAACGCGTTTCTATCGCATATCAGTTTGTCAGTTTTTGGGATACTGAAAGATGATTCATACTGAGCTTTTAATATTTCAGCTACTTCTGTTAGAGTAACAGTAACAGTTAGATCTTCAGATAAATCACTGTTCTCATTTTTTAAAGGCCCGATAGTCGCATAGTTTTTCGACTTTCTTTTTGCGAAATTATAGAAGTACTTTGAGTTAGCCTTTATCGCTTCTATAGCGTCATCTTCTTCTTTTTCTGTATGCTTCTCGATTAGTTCCTGTATGACGACATCGATACTTTGCAGTTTATCATTTAATATTTTTCTGATTTTATCTTTACAATTACTTAATTTTGCAGTCACTCTTTTTCTCTTTCGGAACAATGCCCTCTTTTGTCTTTCGAACCTGCTTCTCTTTCCTCTTTGTTGTATCTTTGGGACGTGTTTTTCCACAATTTCTAACGTCTTCTCCTCTAACGTCATTAGCATCTCTTCCGTTGTCTTGGCCTCGAAAATGGTTTTCCAATCTATTACTTCCATGCTGGATGTCACCTCTTCCCAGTTTATAGCTTTGGAGTGAAAATTAAAAATTTCGAATTTGCTTCTTTCTGTTGTGCGTGTTCTTTCCTTTCCTGTTGCCTTTATATTAGTTGTTATTTCAATGATGTTGTGGTCTGATATCCTAGTTGGGGATATTTCCACATTATCAATTAAATTACTGTTGTTTGTGAATACCAAATCTAGGCAGTTGTTTTTTCTTGTGTTTGCTGTTATTTCTTGCGTTAACATAAATTCATCAGCTAAAGCTAGTAGCATTTTTACCTGCTCCTGGTCTTCTCGTGTGCCCCCCTTGTCCTGGTGTATACATATATTTTTTCCTATCCTTTTATATTTCATGAATGGGAAATTAAAATCACCACAGAGAAAAATATTTGGGGTTGGAGTTACTGTATATGTAAATGAGTTACGTGTAAAGTGTCTTTCCTTGTGGCTTTTATTATATTTGGATGTAAAATGTGAGGGATTAGTTACTACAATACTTAATATTAGCTGCTCATATACAATTTGCTTTAAATTGTTGTGATTACAATGTTTTGAAATTTCTGATCACTGTAAATTAAAGGTTGCTATATAATTTATATCAAGGTATATTCTAAATATGATAAATATGGTTATTTAAATTGAATACAAAGTTTTAGTTTCCTTATACATCAGAATGGAAAAATTTAAAATGTCTAAGGTTTTTACGTAGCAGTAGATATATATATATATATATATATATATATATATATATATATATATATATATATATATATATATATATATATATATACACACACACTGCTGCGCAAAAACCTTAGACATTTTATTACAGTTTTTTGTCGAAACGCGTCGGAACAGCGTTCCGGTACCTTTATTGAAAGAAAGGCTTTTTTGGATTGGGTTGGTCAAGGGGTGGGATGGGATAAGAACTGGCAAAGATTGCCTCTATATATATATATATATAGAGGCAATCTTTGGCAGTTCTTATCCCATCCCACCCCTTGACCAACCCAATCCAAAAAAGCCTTTCTTTCAATAAAGGTACCCGGATATATATATATATATATATATATATATATATATATATATATATATATATAGAGGCAATCTTTGCCAGTTCTTATCCCATCCCATCCCTTGACTAACCCAATCCAAAAAAGCCTTTCTTTCAATAAAGGTACCGGAACGCTGTTCCGGCGCGTTTCGACAAAAAAACTGTATATAAAATGTCTAAGGTTTTTTCGCAGCAGTGTATATATATATATATATATATACTGCTACGTAAAAACCTTAGACATTTTCCATTTTTCCATTCTGATGTATAAGGAAACTAAAACTTTGTATTCAATTTAAATTTAAATATATATATATATATATATATAGACACACATTCAACTGCAAAGAACACGCAGTATAAATAACGTAAAGAACGACGCTTGTATAGGAGATATTCCGCGCAAGACGAGAGAGAGAGAACGAAACAAATGAAAAAATGAGGTAACCACCCTGGAATCGAACCCGGGATCTTCCGATTGCCGGTCAGATGCGATACCATTACACCATGGGCCTCACTCTTCCAAATGCCGTAATTCTTCTACATACTCGCAGAAACCAATGCCCCAAGGGGGCACCTCCCGCATGCCGTAACATTATATACATTCAACTGCAAAGAACACGCAGTATAAATAACGTAAAGAACGACGCTTGTATAGGAGATATTCCGTGCAAGACGAGAGAGAGAGAACGAAACAAATGAAAAAATGAGGTAACCACCCGGGAATCGAACCTGGGATCTTCCGATTGCCGGTCAGATGCGATACCATTACACCATGGGCCTCACTCTTCCCGGGTTCGATTCCCGGGTGGTTACCTCATTTTTTCATTTGTTTCGTTCTCTCTCTCGTCTTGCGCGGAATATCTCCTATACAAGCGTCGTTCTTTACGTTATTTATACTGCGTGTTCTTTGCAGTTGAATGTATATAATGTTACGGCATGCGAGAGGTGCCCCCTTGGGGCATTGGTTTCTGCGAGTATGTAGAAGAATTACGGCATTTGGAAGAGTGAGGCCCATGGTGTAATGGTATCGCATCTGACCGGCAATCGGAAGATCCCGGGTTCGATTCCCGGGTGGTTACCTCATTTTTTCATTTGTTTCGTTCTCTCTCTCTCTCGTCTTGCGCGGAATATCTCCTATACAAGCGTCGTTCTTTACGATATATATATATATATATATATATATAGGGTGAACCAAATGTAGGTGGACAGTAAATGATAACGTTTATTTTGAGAATACATATTTAATTTTTTGTATACTATAATACAAAATAAAATTTAAATAAATTTAGTTATAATATTTAATATAATAAAACACAAACACCATAGTTATAATGAACACCATAGTTATAATATAATATAACACAAACCGTATTCAACCTACTGTCCACCTACTTTTGGTTCACCGTGTATATTAACTCAAACTTTCTCACTTGTATAACTAATAATAAAACTAATTATAATAATGGTAAAATTTATTAAAAAGATTAATGCTAAAGAAAAAGTTTAGAAGTATTTTAAACCTTAAAATACTGTACTAAAAAATGCAAAAAACTTCACTTTTTTCTACGTGAAGGTCAAAATATGAAAATAAGAACCCACTCTAATAGACAGTTTATTTCCACGACAGTTTCGACGCCCACTGGCATCCTCCTCGGGTGGAGGATGCCAGTGGGCGTCGAAAGTGTCGTGGAAATAAACTGTCTATTAGAGTGGGTTTTTATTTTTTGTACTAAAAAACTTGCTTAAGAGATAATGTTGACGATCTCTTTCTTATTCTTATATAAAAACTTTTAACTTAATTTTCGTAAGTAGCAGCACTTAAATTTTTATGAACTACAATATGGCTTCTACGAGTATATACTATGTGTTAACGATCTACAAGTATCGCGAATCAATTTATTTTATGTAGGTCCATTATCATCATCATCATCACATACCATAATTCATCGCGTGTCTGTCTGCCCCTCTGTCTCATTTTCAGGTCCGAACGGCTGGACCAGTTTTCATGAAACTTGGTGACAACACCCCCTGGGACCCCAAAAGTGCTTATAGCAACTTTTTTTCAGATCGGGTGTGCCCAAAATAATTTATACCAATTTATCCTCCAAAAATATTCACATACTAAAACAAGAAGCACTTAAATTTCAAGGTTTTGGCCCATTGATCATGAAATATGAAACTTAAAATTTTGATGGTTGCTTTCTCGCGTGAATTTGTTGATCTGTTGGCTTTTCTGGCTATTAGAAAAATATAAAATTTTATAGAAGCGTGGACTGGTGGCTTTTCCTATCATTAAAGTCTACAAGTAAACCGAGTCCCGAGACGCTTCTACGTACTTTCATACAATTTCGTGGAATAAAGAAAATCAAATTGGCCAATAAATTTAGAAAAAAACGTAGCCATCAAAATTTTTAACTACGAATCGAAAGCCATGATAGGTAAAAAATGTGACGAGTTGTATTTGAAATTTAACTGCTTCGTGAGCTTAAAGTAAAATCTGTGAAACTGCATTTAAAATTTAAGTGATTCGTGAGCTAATTGTAAATGTTAAACTTTAACTCGATTGAAATTTTCTTAAAATAATTTTCGTTACATTTTATTGCTTGACTATTGTCAAAAAAATTTGGGAATTTTCTGGAAACTTAATTTTTATATTCACATCGCATTCTTCTTTATCAGAAATAAAATGTATGTTTCCTAAACAATATTCTGGATTATAATACCAACACATACGAGTATTAGTACCATGACTGTACAGTAAATATGTATTGCCGGAATGGTAATAACAGCCTTCCACAGGAACTAGCAAAAATAACCGGTCCATAGGGAGGTTTTTTTTTTTTTGTTAGTTACTCTTAAACTGGTTTGGGCCGGATCCAAAACCTATGGATACGGGATGGGCCGGGCCGGGCCTGAAAAAGTAGGCCCTTGAAGATCTTTAGCTCCTCCAACCATCCTCTGATTATACATGATGGCTGGACTATGAACCAATTCCAGTCCACCTCCGCATTCTTAAAAGCAAATAAATCATTAACCCGTTGGAGTAACCTCGTGAATTTGTTGCTGGCTGTAAATATGAAAGCGGCGGGCTCGAGTTCCGACCCGGATTTTGTGATTTCAGATTCCAACAATAAATGTGCTTCCTCTGTGCTTCCTTGATAATGTCGTGGCTGGGATTCTCCATTAAGCCGCAAACTTCAGTGACATAGCCCAGGCGTTACTACAAGGGAGGTTAAACTTAAACCAACAATAAAATCGTGATATGCTCATATTTTCAGCTTATTATTGCAATGGCAAATTAAGCAATACCTTTTCCTAATTAACTTTCTATATTCTCACCAACTTTCTTTAATGACACCAGTTATATTTTATATATTTAGCATTTTAGGTAGAATTAGAACTAAACCCAATTTAACTGTTTTACAAATCATCACCTAACAAAAATCAATAATTTTCAATGAATACTTCTGAATATTGCAAATATAATTTTAATAATAATGAAGGCAAATATGAATTAATTATTCAGTTTCTTTTTATAACAGGGTAACCTGAATTTAATGAAAAGACTCAAAAAAGACATCCAATTTTATTTTAAAGTTGAAAATTATTGTAGACCTTTCTTTCAAACTTGTGACTTTACACGTAAAAAATTTATTTCCTCTTTTAAACTTTCTATTTATTATCGTAAACGTCGAATTGTGCAGTCCTTAGCAGAGCAAGAACTAACCATATGAGCAAGATCAATCTTTAATTACTTGAAATCATCGGCAGTAATACTGGATTCATTAATTTTGTACGATTTTATCTATCGGGAAACGTTTTTGTTGCCTTTATCTTTTTATTCTTCCAATTTAAGTTTCAATTGTTTTATTTGTAAAAATTACTGTTCACATACGTTCTGAGTCTTCATATATTTTACGAAGAAATTTAGCGCGTCAAGTTTTAGTTCTGAAAGAGCTGAATTTTTATTGCTCAAAATTTTCAGTAATTTTTTAATATAAGTCTCTAAATAGTTACTTTGAAATTAACATTTATCAGTATTATGGGTGATATTTTTTTAACTAACGTCACCGCTGAATCGAGTGAGTAATTTTTTCGTCTACTTTTTAAAACGGGTTTCAAGGAAGTATGAAGGTCATTGAAATAATTTTAGGATTTCATTGTAAAAAAATTTTAAGGTCTTTTTAAGTTATGTGCTCATTTAGTTATTACGTCTGCTCGAGATTCTCAGTTTTCATTTCATCGCAGCCTTTCTGGAAGATAATATCTTGCTTTTTTTGAGACTCATCTTTAACATTACAATCATTTTCTATGCGAATGAAACCTTCATTTCTTACAGCCACGGAAGGTTAAAGCTCGTGAGCTAGTTAGTCGTAGTCAGTACGATACTTTATTTTTGGATTTGTCATTAACTTGCATATTTATGAATGTACTCCCTCGCTCTCAGTCTTTGAATAAGCTTCATTATTAGTAGGAATCAAATATTTATTATCTAATCCAATTTATTTTGAAAAAGTCATCCAGCTTCCCCTTTTCACCAAGTTTTAACACACTTAGATCTGATTGGTATTTTCCATTTCGTTTGTATTTGCATTCGCGGATATGTTTTCGGGCACTAAGGTATTGGGTTGTAAAAGATTCTGGACTGAAGAACCATTAACTAATATTTACTCCGTTATTAGACTAGTACGAATTTTATAGGGAGTTAACAATAAGATTACTAGGGCTAGGCTCTTATTATAGCCCATTGGTTTGGTCTAATTTATCATTAATTTCTTGTTTACGGTCCCGTCTTTTCATACTATATTAGAATTATGGTTAAATTTATGAAGCATTCATGGGAGACAATTGTGAATGAAAACTTTTTTCGAAAGGTAAGTCATCCTGTTCCATCATTTCATTTTGGCCTACATTGAGGTCTAATTCTAAATCTTGAGTTCCGGCTCTATTTTAACTGCATTGAAAGGGATATTTTTATTTCTGAGTATCATAATAAATATTTACGTTTTGTTTTACAATTTTTTAAGATAAAGATATCCCATAAAGGGAGTCTTGGTTGTTTGTAATGAAAGGGGGTTCCAGTAAGTAGGTTTCTTCAGTTTCCGATGTAGATATTTCGGAAATATTAAGATTATGTAGAGTTTCTTTGGCAGTTTAGGGTTACGAGTCCTTGTAATTTACGTATGGATAAGATAAATTTTATTAAAATTTTTTGGCATCGTAGTCATGTGCACTTTTAGGCCACTGTTTTTTAAGTTTGTTTCCTTAATAGGTTTTAGAAATTTAATCGTGCAATTACTAGAATTTATTATTAAAATATGGTACGAAATATTCTGAAATGGATTAAGTTTACTGCTTTTCTTTCTGACAAACCCCAGACTTATCTCCATTTTTGCTATTATACATTTTTTTAATGGTTTCTCTATTGGAATTTCTGTCTGATTACATAAACTTCATATGTAATGCCTTTTTATTTCTTCCTTTTATGTGACTTTGTAACGTAGTCCATTAGAATTTAATATTGTCTTCTTTATTAATACGTTTTGGTATGTTTTATTTATTTTCAGGGGTAAAATTATAAGCCTATTAAAGTTTAGAATATTTCTGTACTGTTTACCCAGAAAGAGTCTTCAGACTCTAGGTCTATTAACTTTCAAATTCTCGAATAGGATACTGATTTCGATATAATATGAGCAAAGATTTTAATGGATAAGGTTTTCTCCCAGAATACCACTCATTGCTTTTGTTTTAGGAAGTGATGTTCTCCGAGAGTTTGGTTCTTGCAGGTTCTCTGCGATACGTGCTAACGGCTGTGTAATCTAAGCTTATTCGAAATTAAAGCAGTCTAGTAAATATTATTAATCATATAATTCTCGTGACCTGGTGTAGCCAATATTGACTTTACTATTAAGCTAAAAGCTACCATTCCCAACTGGATTACTTTAAATGTTGCAGTCATTCTTCTGCAAATCTTTCCAAGGTAAATTCAGCCTAAAATTATATGTCTTTGATTCATTTTCAGTGTAAGACTGAAAGTAATTTGACTAATATGATTGCATACTTGCGCAGTCAAAATAAGACAGAGTTTAAGAAATTTCGTTTGTGAAATTCTAAAGAAATTTTGAAAAAAAAAAAAATAATAATTCAGGGTGAAAGTGGGTGTCATGAAATAGCGTCTGGACTACGAGTATTAAACTGTATTTTCAGCGTATTTGCTAATAGTGTATTGACAAACACAACTTTAATTATTTCATGCATTTTCGTGTTCCTTTTATAACGGTAATTGACTTTGACTGAACCATACCACAGCAACATTGATGGTTGTATTTTGTCCTTATAAGGATGAAACTCACATATATTACATTTATAGTATTAAAAAAAACACAATAAACGAGAAAAAATCTATATGGAACTTCAAATAATTTCAGAACATTAACAAATGATATTTCCTTACTCAAATGCTGAAGAGACATTTCATGGTTAGAACTCACAAACAGCAAGATTCCCCTTAAAAAGCTTACAACCAAGGATACACCTCCTCCTCCAATTTTAACCAATAGAATTTACATTAAAAAAAATTCTGTTTACTTATATCTGGACGAAACACTCAACTTTCAGTGAGGATAAAGATAATGTCAACAAGAAAATTTACGTCTGCAATTTTCCAGAAATGTGCAACTTCACAGGTCTTGTTGCAGTTATAGTGTCCATTAGCGTAGTTATAGTGGACCCTGTTGTAGTCACAGCAGTTTAAGAATAAAAATCTTTTTAAGCTGCAGAAACTGTCAGACTCTAGTCACAGAGGTAACGTTACTTGATATGTCAGTTCTAATACTTTTTTTGGTCTCACAGAGTACAGTTTCAGTAAAAAAGTTTGCCTAGAAACCAAAATTTCTAAAAATTAAAAAAAGTATTAAATGGCAATATTCTGTTTTTATTTTGATATTTTATTCTTTTTAGTAGTTTTTATGTATTTTAGAAATTTTGTTTGTTGAGGAACATTTTTACCTTTTTTGTACATTGAACGGTTAATGACGGTTGCTTTCTCCATTTAGGCCTTGAATAGCAGGGCCTATTTAGTATTTTTTTTCTGTAACACAGAATGATATCCCTCAGTATTAAATGCATGTAAATTTTATGTATTACTTTGTATTATTCTCATAAAATATGTAAATATTCAGTTCCAAATGATGTAGAAAATACAGAACATTGCTGGTCTGGTTATCGATGTAAGTCATTGCTGTATCACTAAAATAGAGTACATGATAATACCATTAGTAGCAACAACATTGGTCAATATTATTTAAGTTAATTCTGTGTACAGAAAACGTATACACACAAAGCAAGGACTTCCCACAACTTTCTATACTTAGAAATATTATCCCAAATCACTCCAAAAAGAAGTTTCGAAGACTATTTCTTCTTTCTAAAGTTACGTATCATAAAAGAAATTATTATATCATTGAGAAGAAGAAGCTTTGATACCCAAAAGAAGGAAAAAACTTCCCCTAGAATGCACCCTCAAAAAGAAGTAAGTTCTAAATTTAGAAGGTTTTACTTTGAGTGTAGTTCTGGAAAATCAGTATTGTATGATAGTTAAAAACAGATCCGCAGAGCACATCTGCTTTGACATCTACTCGAAGAAATATTATAAGAAACCATAAATTTATAGTACTGTCTGAAAACGGTATTTGCGTATGTTAGGAGTATAGGATTTAATGATGTATACGACAAAGTAAGGGAGGATAATATTAATTCTTAATAAACATTTCAATAAAACTTCATAAAATGAGAATTATTATTAAAAAACTATTGAACTTAATTTCTAACATGCGTAATGAAATAACCTACTCTCCTGTCATCCATAACAAACAATTTAAATTTTTTTTTATTAATTTCAAACAATTATCGATATATAATTAAATATCCCCTGAAATAGAATTTTCTTTATCGCCTTTAAGGGAAACTGAAATAAAGGACTAATAGGGTAAAAAGAAATTTAATAGGTTCCCTTCATTTCTTTGAAATTCTAAGGGTAAAATTCTAGAGAAAAAATAGTTTTCTCTCAAGCAATTAATGCTCTGCCAGAAATTTCTCTGGATAATATACAGGGTGTCCCGTAAGTCTGGACCCATAGGGGAAAAATAATAAAATTACAAAACAGCCCAAAAATTTATTTATAATATATTTTTTTATTATTTTTATTATTATTTTTATTATTTTTTTATTATGATCTTACTCCGCTGGAGTTTTATTTGTGGGGCCACTTGAAAGCCAAAGTGTACGAGGTCAAACTTCAGAACATTTTCCACCTTAAAGCACGCATTGTGGAGGCGTGTCAAGAAATTTCTGCGACTGTGATTCAGAAAGTGCTGTCGCAGTGGAGATTACGTCTTCAACTATGTGTGCGACACAACGGCGGACACTTTGAACAGATTATGTAATAAATTTTTGGACTATTTTGTAATTTTATTATTTTTCCCTATGGGTCCAGACTTACGGGACACCCTGTATTATATATATATTTATTTGACGTCTGGGACCTGATAACTGATTTATATTATTATTATTATTATTATTATTATTTGACGTCTGGTTATGTATATGTTTATTTGGCGTCTGGGTTGTGATAACTGATTTACATCGTAATTATAATTAAATAAAATACTATATTTATGATGCGTTATGCCTACACTACAGTATAAGTTGTAGCAATTAATTTTTTTACCCTTTCAGAAAGGGGAATCACACGGGCATAAAAGACATAAAAAACACGAGGCTTATATAGAAAAAAAAATTCTTTATAAGTATACATTTTAGCCATAATAATTTCCGTCAATTCTCTCTGGTAATGGAACAAAGTCGATCTGCACAATGTCGACATGCATAAGGTCGATATTAAAAAGTTAGTTTAAATTAGGTTAGGTTAAGTTACATTATGCCCAGTAAGGTTACGCTAGGTTAGGTTAGGTTAAACATTTTCACTGAAAATTTTAAATGTAGTTTGGAATGTGAAATCCATATACTCGCGTAAGGTCATACATCAACATTATGAAATTTGATCTTGTTTATGTAACGCGATTTTCTGATTAAAATAGGTTTTAACGCAAGTACAGCTTAGTTTAATTTTTCGTACGAGTCCACCTGTTTTATACACCTGAATTCGCCGTATATTTACACTAAATGGAACTAAAAAAAACTAAAAGAAAAAATAATAATCTTCAGAGTTCCTTGGAAAGGCGAAAGAAGAAAATCATTTTGAGAGCTCCAAATTTGCAACTAAAATAACAGGAAACGCAAAACTTTTTTCTTTTCCCATTTTCGACTCATCCTCCTTTGAATAAACACCTCAGAGTAACCCTCGCTTGTCCTCTCCCACTAAGGAACAAAGGTCAAGGCCCAGTAAGTAACAGTGGGGTCAAAGGGCACTAAGGAAAGTATACCCAAGGGTCATCTTTGCTCAAATTCCTTATCGGGGTTTAAGACGATTTATTTTTTCTTGGAAAATAAAATGTATAATTTTTTTAATTAACTTTTTGTTTATATATATATAATATATATATATATATATATATATATGTTAAACACAGACCAGAAGAGTTCCTTGTTCCATGCACGGTCTGTGTTTAACATATAATGTTCTCAGGGAACCATTCTGAGTTTGTATATATATATATATAATATATACACAGCGCATACTCCATATTTATAGGCACATCAGTACCTTACATTGACAGTATGTATATAGTCAAGTTATGTGTAAGTAAATTACGTATAGACATAAGTTACACGTACTCCTCGTTATATACAAACGTATACAAACTAATCCTTTGAAGAAAAAAACCCCACATCCATCCAACTCTTCTTTGTAAGAGTTTGAAGATACTTGAACGGGCATTAAATTTGACTCTCAGAGGTCGGGCATCTAAACAATGAAATATATCTGATGCAAAAATTATGGAAATTCTGTAAATTTTACGAATAATTTAAAAGCTGATGATGTTCGGTGATGGAAGAAGTGTTTAAACGATGTCAAAAGTTCAGAGAGCATAGGAGGGCTAGTTCACCCCCACCCCCCGTCTCAAAAATGGGAGAGTTTTGCTTCATTATTTTATTTTTTTATCCTCCGTTATGTAATTTGCATCAAAGAACTTCGTTAAGAGATGATGAATGAGTTAAGAGCGAGCTTTATTGGTCGGTGTCCAACGGAAGAATAGAAAAATTGGACGATATACATTTATATTAATAATAATAATAATAATAATTATTATTATTATGATTATTATTATAATTATCATTATTATTTCTCAATTAAGTTCATTTTTTGTGTTATGAATTAGGTAAGTAAGTCTCTTCTTTCTCTGATGGTTTTCTTGCTCTATTCCTTTAGATGACGTTTCGTTCAAGCGCATCTGAACATTTTTGGAGTTTGGTAAATATTAATTCGTTTCGGAGTGCGACAGTGCTTAAATGGGTTGAAGGGTTTCCATGAATGCGTTTATTATATGATAATAAAAACCCACTCTAATAGACAGAGTTTTTCTGTATCCACCCGAAGAGGATGCTAGTGGGCATCGAAACTGTTGTGGAAATAAACTCTGTCTATTAGAGTGGGTTTTTATTATCATATTGTGACTTTCACGTTGAAAAAGTGAAGTTTTTTTGCATTTAATGCGGTTATTATTATTATTATTATTATTATTATTATTATTATTAGTTAGCATTTTGCAAAACTAAATCCTTATTATATACGAGACAAATGGTTGTTAAAAGCACGAATAATTCCAAAAGGTTTAACGAACAATTAATTTATTAATTAATTATCCATTCAATCCTTCATTGAGAACTGTAGTGCAGTAATTTCTTATAATATAAATAATAATAATGATAATAATAATAATGATGTTCGTGGTCATTTCCTCTGTAATGGCGAAAGTCATGTGACAGAGGGGACCTATAACTAAAGGCAAAGGTGGGCAGAACCGAGTTCCAAAAGGACCGAACTCCAGGAACTCGGTCCCTTTTAAGGACCGTGAGCGGGAAAGTCGGTCCTTTTCTCAGTGAGGACCGAAATGAGGAGCGACGGTCCATTTTTAAGCAATTCCAGACGGTCCAGTCCGGACGGTCTTTTTTAGTGATTTTAGTGTGTTTAGTGATTATTTGAAGTTCTAAAGAAGATGGATCGTTTCCTCCAGAAGACTCAGAAAGAGACTGAGACTGAACTGAAACTTGTTTCAACACCTGGAGGAGACGAAGAATCTACTGATGTTAGTGCTTCAACTTCAAGTCAAGCAACTGGAGCTCCTAGCGGAAGAACTGAACCCGGCAATCCCTGGCCATTTTGAAATGCTAGTCTTCTTGAAGGGAAACTCAAGCATTTAACTTAATAACTTTTTTTCATCATTTATGTATTGTATTAATTATAATTTACGTTAATAAAATTAAAGATTTCCGGTGTCTTTAATTTCATTTTTCATTTTAATCAAATTTTTCACTTATATTATATATAAGGACCGAGGACCGAGTCGTTCCTACACGGCCGGGCCGGGGCGGCGGGGCCCCAGAGCTGGGCACTTGCGGTTTTTTTGCGGTACTGCGGTACTGTGGTACTACCGTGTTGGTCGGTACCGCGGAAAGTACCGCAGGAAATTTGAATGCGGTAGCGGTACTGCTGTACTTTCAGCGATCCTTTGCGGTACTGCGTTATGCGGTACCGGTTTGGTAGTGCGGTAGTAGTACCGCAGTACCGCAGTACCGCAAAAAAACGCGCAAAAAAACGCAAGTGCCCAGCTCTGAATTATTATAATTAAAATAAATAAACACTTCAACTTCCTAGGTCCTATCTTCAGAAAGGACCGTGACCGGAACCGTCGGTCCAGTTTGAGGCAAGGACCGGGACCGGGACCATCGGTCCTTTTTGAGGCCCGGGTGCCCACCTTTGACTAAAGGTAACATTCAGGAAGCTCACCTTCAAAATTTAAAATTCAAAATTCAAAAATCTTTATTCAGAAAAGAAAACAAGTAACAGATTTTTACAATTCTTAGATATTTGATGACTTTAATATATTCACAGTACTTAACCTGAATATGCCGTTGAAAGCATGGAGGCTTTTTAGGCAAAATTAATGGCATTTAGTTTATTTATTACATAAAAGGTGAAAGTAGCAAGTGATAGTAATAGTGATAACATATAATAATAATAATAATATAATAATAATAATAATAATAATAATAAAATAAATATAATCTAAACTCGACAAAATGTTGCATAATTTTAAATTAAATAATTTATTGTATATTTAGTGTAAAATAATGCTTACTAAAACAATATAAAAAAGAAAAAATTACGAACTTAATAAAATTAGTATATTTTAAATAGTTGATTATAAAGCGGAAATTTCATTTATATGTAAAAATGACAGTAGTGAACTTATACATCAGTAAGAGCTAATGAAGTGCTTTTTTAGTGATTTGCAAAATACATTTAGTGATGAAGCCGAATGATATGTATGGGAATTGCATTCCATACATCTGCTCCTTTAGAAAAGTGCATTTCCTGCAGTTTCTATTGTATAGTTAGGTTTGTGTATAAAATCCCTGGACAGTCTGGTGTTATAACGATGGTATACTTATTACTACTTCTCCACATAATCACCAAACAGATTCAAACATTTGTCGTAGCGTGGGACAAGCTTTCCGGCACCGGTCGAGTAAAATGTAGGGTCCTTAGTTTTTAACCAGTTTCGTACGGCCGTTTCTGCATCAGGATCGTTTTGAAATTGTTTACCTCAGAGGTGTTCCTTTAGGGCTGGAAACAAATGGAATTCTCTTGGTGCAAGGTCAGGACTATGTGGGCGGGGGATGATCCATGACTTCACAGTGGAAAAATTCCAAAAGTTGGCGTGTTTGATTTGCAGTGTAAGGGCGTGCATTGTCATGCAAGAACACCACACCTGCAGTAAGCAACTCGGGACGTTTGCTTCTGATAGCAGTGTGGAGTCGCTGTAAAGTTCTACAATAAGAAGTGGCACTTATTGTTGTCCCTTTTTGCATGAATTCAACATGCAAAACGCCTTGATGGTCCCAAAAACTCGTTGCTATCACCTTACCAGTTGATGGTGCAAAATCTTGAACTTTTTGGTTCGTCGTGACCCCGGTTGTTGTCACTTTACAGGGTTGCCACACATGCCTAACAAAATATTGTACTATCAGCAACATTATTGTACTATGCATAATGCACCGGTAATTAACCTTGTAAACTTACTTTTTGAACAACCCTCTTGTGTATATATATAGTGAGGAATAAGAGAACGAGAAGGTGGTACATGTTTATTAATCAGACGTTTCGAAAATCCAATTTTCATCAAAAGTGCTAAAATAAATAAAAAGTAAAAATAGTAAATAATAGTAAAAATAGTAACAAATAGTAAAATGAGTAAACAAATGAGTAAAATATTTTATACAATATATTTGTTTATACAATACTCATTTGTTCATATTTTTACTTCTTATTTTTTTAACACTGATGATAGAAAATGAATTTCCAAACGTCTGATTAATAAACATGTACCACCTTCTCGTCCTCTTATTCCTCACTAAGTTGCGGTTCTCCAAGAACAAACCCTTGTTCACATAAAAATATTATCATAGATTTAATTAAGTTAGTTAAACACTCGAGAATGCCTGGTAGCTCACTGTTTACGGTAGTGGACTCTCGGAGGTGAGGCGATGGTTTGCTCCCGCCTGCTGAATCCTGGGTTGGGTTGAGTTGGCCGTTTACCCTGTTAATGCTCGGACTAAAAGTGACCCTTGGAGCACACTTACTCCTACGTCGTGTGGAAATGAGTTTCGTGGATGTTACTTTTTATTTAAACACTTGCAATGATGTGGATTCGTGGAAGATGTTTCAATATTAAGCCATTTTCGTAGTTACTCTTTAACGAATTGAAATGTATTTAAATATATTTAACCTGTATAGGAACACAAGACAAATTTCAATAAAAGTTAATAAACACATAATGGGTTACACTGAATGTTTTTACATGCTATTTTTCTTATTTAATTATTATTATTATTATTATTATTATTATTATTATTATTATCATTATTATTTACTTTTTTGCAGTACTCATTCCAGCAAATTAGGCGCAATAATTATACATTTTAACTGTGACCTTTGTGATAATTGCATTACGTAAATGGTAGTTAATTTGTAAAAGTAAGAGGTATACAGGTTATTCCAAAAGTCCTAATCTATTTCTTGTAAGGAGGGAACGATAAATAAATTGGGACTTTTGATATCCTATATTTAAACGTAACCAATTTCACATGGAAGAACTGCCGTATGGCAGTTATGAAAAACTGCGCAAAATAAATAGGAGTTTATAGGTTTGTTTCTGATAGTACGGGCTGGGTTCTGGCCACCCACAACACCGCTTCCCGTGAGATCAGCGAGATTAAGCAACGTTGAGTCTGTTCAGTAGCGAGATGGGTGACCATTCTCTTCGTTCGCGTGATATAGTAGCGACCCGTAGATGGTTCAAATCCCACGTCACGTGATGACTTTTGCCGTTACGAAGATTGTTAAACAGCCCCCAGCAAGCATCATTTTTATCTTTCTGATAGTACAAATGCAGTACGTAACAGAAAGAATTATGTTAATGTTAATAGTTACTCTGAAATGAAATTAAATGTATTCTTATCTGAGTTTGCTGAAAGTCCAACGTCAATGCTCCTCAAGTACTGTTGTCCCGTGGTTTGATTCGCTCGAGATTGAACTCAGGCTTAGAAGGCACGCGTTCGATTCCTACCGTCGCCCAGATTGGAGTTGGGCCTGCCACTTATTGCTACTGTCCAGGCTCTGAGTTGAGGGCCACCCAGTCTGTTTATTGTTATGTAGTTATTCATTATAATTGTCTTCAATTAAAAGGAATTAAATTTCACGTTCATAATAATGAGTACTGAAATTTTCAGATGGAGCAAGAATCCATAATAATGGGAATCAGTGCGTGTAGTTCAGATGGGGATTGTCCCAAAACTATATACTGTATATAAATTGAACACGGCCCCCCCCTACCCCTTAAATCTGAGGTAAATGGGGTACTATTCTTCTCGGTTGGTTGGCTATATACCGTCCATTCCCACCTCAATAACTACTCGTATAACCGTGATTAAAACGGGTGGGCGAGTATAGACAAACTGACTTATATTGATTGAAAATTTCAGTTAGATCCAAAATTGAATATTCCTTTACGTTTCTGTACTTTCCAGCTACGATTATACGTCTGATAGAAGGGTCATAAGACATTCAAAAGCAATTTATAATGATAACTTATACCGTTTATTGGAATCCTTATTGACATCCAATACAGCATTGCTGATTTCGAGATTGCAAATGCCAATAGAGTTATTCGATACAAAACGCGTAAAAATAAAGAAGTAAATAGCCAAAAAAAAGAAAGTTTTTTTTTTAAATCAATAAAAAAATGAATAAATCTTAGTTTACGAAACTTATATACATCTAGACAAGTAACTTAAGCCATTTTCTCGTTACCGGATTACACAATCAGGCTCTTTTATCATTTCTAAAGCGGGTATGCTCTTGCATCGAGTGAAATAAAAGTTATGTCCTTTGATTATAATATCAAAATATTTCTTGGCGCCTATTATAATCTCCTCTCGTATCCTCTCCGCAAAATATCTTTTGATACCGAATTAAGGCGACACACACGCACACACACACACACACACACACACATATATATATATATATATACACGCTTCGAAATTCCTTTTTCATCTTTTGATGGGCACAAATTTTAGTTCTTCCCACTGAACGTAGATTGAATTTGGCGACCGTATAATCTCTGAATGACGCACAAACGGGTTTTTTATTAAGTTACATAAATTAGGGAAAAAGATCTTCAGTTCAGATTGAGAAGTTTCGAATAAAATGACATTGTAAATTAAGTTTAGCGTTCATTGATATTCTTCAGTTTTACTTTTAGGAATATTCTTCGGAAAATATTAATATTTTACCTTTAATAATTTATGGCGCGGATACTTTATATATATTTATATATATATATATATATATATATATATATATATATATATATATGATTCACAATTTTCACGTGAACTTTATTAAATTTGATATGACCCACAAGGGAAGTAAAATACGATTCCGAGCGCTTTTGTCTCTTATAAGACCTTGAAAGTATGGAGTATAAGCAATGACATATTTTACGTAGTTTCTATGCTGCTGTTTAACTTTAACCCTAGATAGGTAATCATCAAAAAAAGTTTTGAAGGTAATTTGGAGGCGTGGAGTCGTTTATACTCCAGATTACCTATCTAGAGTTAATAATAAAAGAATGGTGCTGTGTAAAAATCCATCTTAACTTATTAAAGTTAAAATTGTTTTAGATTTGGTTTAGAAAAGTTCTAAGTTAAAATGCCAAGAATTTTCGATGTGTGATATTTCGTCGACAAGACACTCTAGCGACCACTGTCATGCGGGTTAGGTAAGGTTAGGTAAGGTTAGGTTAAGTAAGGGTAATAAGAGTGTCTGAAGAATGTCCCGTGAACGAAGTGTGCACAGATCCTGAATTTCAGGAGCTGAGCGACGAAGAATTGAAATTCATATGAATGATAGCCAGTGAGACGTCATTAAGAAATACAAAGAAAATAGATCAGTAACAGACAGGAAAATGTGTGGTCAACCTCAAAAGCTTTTTGAGCAAGACGAGATGTACCCAAAGATGACCTCTTTTAAAGGGCGGAAGGCAATCTAGCCAAGAACAAGTAGAATCATCAAGGATTCAAGTCCATTCTTCCACTACACGAAAATCTTTAATGAAACGTGAATCTAAAGAACGAGTGGGTATCATAACCCTTTCCCTCATAAAGGCAGTAAAACCAAGGAATTAATGTATGCCAACGAGCATAAAGAATGAAGCTAAGAACAATGGAAACAAGTCTTTACGACCGATGAGACAAAATTTTAAATCTTTGGGAGGGGTCGAAAGGAAGGCAGTGTGTCAAAAGAAATGTTGGGGAAGAAGACAAAGTAAATGCAAAAAACTTCACTTTTTTCTATGTGAAGGTCAAAATATGATAATTAAAACCCACTCTAATAGACAGAGTTTATTTCCACAACAGTTTCGATGCCCACTGGCATGGAGTTTGGGGGCTGCATCCCGGTGATTGGAGCGGGTGATTCGATGAAAAACGGTGAAAAATACGAGGAAACAGTCACCTATCACATTATTCTTTCTAGGATCCAACTAAAAAGAGATGGGTTCACTGTCCAGCATGATAATAATCCTAAACTTTCAAAAACAGGAAAGTTAAAAGGAAAGACTGCTGGACATTATGGAGTGCCCTCTGCGAGTCCCAACCTCAGCATAACTGGATCAAGTAAGGAATTTTGGGGGGGACAGAGAAATTAATAAAAATATACCCATCTCCGCACAAACTTCAGAATGTACTTTTTTACGCTTTGAATAGTATTTTAGACTGTTCATGAAAATTACAAGAAAACTTTCAAGACCCATTCAGGCGGTTTTGAAAGGAAAAGGCCACATAAAATATAAAATATTATGTGGCTATTGTTTCATAATTTGGTTTTATTATTGTATAGGGTGTCCATAAATTATTCACCCCATTATAAGCCTTAATAAATTCGTTATTATAGGAGCTGTCTTAAAACGGTTTGCGGCAATTAATAACACAACTCAAGAATTTTTTTTCTTTATTTCGCAGAACATCCACTAGGGGCACAATGGCGACAGTGAAGGAGAAAGCAATGTGTGTGCTGTGGATATGGGAAACCAAATCTCCAATTACTGTACAGAGACGTTTTCGGGAGGAATATCAGAAAACTCCACCAACAAAGCAATCACTCAAGCGATGGCTGAAATAATTTCAAGAAACTGGCAGTGCTACATCAGAGAGGAGCTGGTAGGCCTAGTGTGTCTGAAGATAAGATAGCAGGAATTCAGGAGGCGTTTATCCGAAGTCCTACAAAATCCATCCGCCGAGCAAGCCGAGAACTGCAAATACCGCGTTCAACAGTGCATAAAGTGGTTCACAAGAGGTTGAAACTTTATGCCTACAAATTGCAAACCTTGCAGAAACTTCTACCAAATGACAAACCCAAACGGGTACAGTTTGCTGTTGACATTCTTGACCGTATTGATGAAGATGAGCATTTTTTGAACAATGTCGTTTTCAGTGATGAAGCGACATTCCATCTGTCTGGTAAAGTCAACAGACACAATTGCCGTATATGGGGATCAGAAAATCCGCATGAATTTATTGAACACGAATGCAACAGTCCCAAGATAAACGTTTGGTGTGCTCTCTCCCATAACCGTGTGATTGAACCATTTTTCTTCCATGAGAACACTGTGAAGGCTACAAATTACCTAGATATGCTTGAATGGTATGCTGCACCTCAGCTTGAGGATATGCAGCCCTGTGTGTTCTTTCAGCAAGATGGGGCACCGCCACACTGGAGATTAGAAGTGCGGAGGTTCCTCAATGAAAAGTTCCCTTCTCGTTGGATCGTGCGAGATGGCCCTATTCCATGGCCTCCTCGTTCCCCGGATATCACGCCTCTGGATTTCTTTTTATGGGGCTACACAAAGGACAGAGTGTATGCAAAGAAGGTTAATAACATCACAGAATTAAGACACCGGATTGAAGAGACATTAGCTTCCATCACGCAAGACATGCTTCTTAATGTTTGGAACGAAATCATCTATCGCCTTGATGTTCTGCGTGCTACCAATGGGGCTCACGTGGAGGTTTACTGAATTAAAACAAAAATTTCTTGAGTTGTGTTATTAATTGCCGCAAACCTTTTTAAGATAGCTCCTATAATAACGAATTTATTAAGGCTTATAATGGGGTGAATAATTTATGGACACCCTGTATAACTATAACAAATATAGCTTCGAAACGATTTCTATCCGAAAATTCCAAAAGCCTAGGAAGTGTACAAAAAACTCGGTTCATAACGTTCGCAAACGTTCTCTGTCTGTCTGTCTGTCTGTCTCTCTCCCTAGGATGTCCCCCCAAAATGCCCTAGTTTTGTTTGGCGGTTATTTTATAATGGATGTATATTTTATTATTGGGGTTTCTTCTTCATTCAGAAAGGTAAAAGATTGGAATTTTTATTCCGCATATATCTATATACGTATACTAATACATTTCTAATGGATGAACCCTCAAAGAGTGATGCCGCATTCCAGTGGCGGAGCAAGAGTGCCACGGGCCCCGGGGCAAAACTTACTTACGGGCCCCTAAAGCCACTTTTATGCTTGTACTCTGACATGCCTCGAGGGTTGAAAACTTTATTAATTTTAACAATAACTGAGCAATAAAGTTTAGTGCAAAAGTGGTATACTCATGCATATACACAGTGATTCACTATAGTCACTATAAACACTACGGAACTGGGTCTGAAGTTCTGAACGCTAAATTAAGTCACTCAATTGAGCCTAAATTTCTTACGCACGGACTAGCACAAGGCTTTGAAACTGCTTTAGCCTTATAATAACATACTTACTAACACACAAGCAAAGATTGAAACTGGATCACAATATGATATATTTCATATGACGTCATAACAAAGTGTAGATTTCAAAATATGCCAAAAAAACCACATTTTTATGTTTTGAAGCCGTTTTTTTGCAATTTTTTCTAAATAATTGCTTTTTTCTTATAGATATAGTTAATATATCGACAAATAGACGTTATTTTTGGGTTTTTGACTATTTTTAAATAAGAAATGACATAATTTTAAGTTTTAACTTTTACCGAGATTAAAAGTCAGCGAATTATTAATTTTCCTTGCCAAGGTGTTATCAACGATCCGGGAGCCCCCAAAGGCATGGGCCCAGGGGCACTGCCCCGCCTGCCCCTAGCTAGCTCCACCCCTGCCGCATTCGTAGCTGGAACAGAAAATGAGTGGTTTCATGTGACAAATTCTGTGACGCAGGTGCAGAACAATTTTTGCAGAGAATATGGATGGACAGGTCCACCCGAAAGAATAACAATATTACGAATTGTTAGAAAATTTCAAGCAAAAGGAAATGTAAGCAATCAACATATTAGTGGTAGGCGAAGATGTACAAAACTGTGCAACACGTAAATATGATTCATGAAATTATTGCGCGCAGCCTGCAGGAGTCAATTCGACGTTTGTCAGCAGAAGTAGACATTTCACGAACATCTGTGCATCGTATACTTCGTACCGAATTAAACCTTTTTCTCTACAAAATTTATTTATTGGAATTCGTAACATGGATGTGAGCAACGCTACAAGATCCTGAGTTTGTGAAACACATTCACTTCACTGACGAGTGTTATGTACATCTGTTGGGAGATTAATAAACAAAATTTCTGTTACTGGGGAAGTCATGCTGGTGCTCCAGCAGAACTTCCACGTAGTGTTGCTAAACTTAACATTTGGCTCGCTGGTGGATAGTATGGTGTAGTAGGGCCATGCGTCTTTGAGAATGAAACTGGAAACGCAGTTTATTGTAACGCAAAATTCATATCGTCAGATACTACAAGATTTCTACTTACCAAAACTAATTAGTTTGTCCCGTAAAATAAATAACTGCATTACCCCTGATTCACAGTGGTTTGAACAGGATGGGGCACTTCCACACACTGCTCGTGAAACTCACAACTTTTTAACGAACCATTTTTCCGAGTGACTAATCTCCCTTCATGAGTCAGTAGAATGGCTCCCATACTCACCTGGTCTCACACCCCTGACTTTATTTTGTGGGATTACATAAAAGAAAAGATCTATTCTACCAATCCTAAGACACTTAGAGACCTAAAGACCAAAGTCTATGAGGTAATGAACAATATCAGCTGAGCTATTTCTAAAAATTATGTCAAACCTTTGGTTAAGGTTGAACATTGTGTTAGAAAAAAAATGGTGATCACATTGAACATGTTTAATTAAGTTTAATAAACTCCCTTGTTTTACGTACCTATTGGGTTTGTCTTTCTGTCTATATTAATTTTTTTAGCTTAAAACTAGTGATGTACTGATTAATCGGCATCGGCACCACCAGAATCGGCAAATTTTGGGGCATCGGCATCGGCCAAATTTAGTTTATTCTCTCACGATTCTTTGAAATTTAAAAATTCGAATTACAAAACAAAATCTACGTTTATAGAAAAATGAACAGACAAAAAACACTCTTTATGATTTATACTCATTTCAAAGTGTAATTATATAAAAATATTTTATATTCACGAAAAAGGCAAAGCTCAATAAGTTAAGTTGCCCATAAATTTACGTTTTCTCTAACTAGCTAGTTACTAAAGACTGTATTATAAACTATTGTAATCTGCTATTCTACAGGTTGTTCCAGTTAAATGGAACCATAGGGAGTAATTAATAATGTTTTTTTTTCAGATTTGTGAGGGTAAATGTAATAAAGGTAATAATAAGGTAATAAAGGTAAAGGTAACAAAGGTAAATAAAGGTAATAAAGATACCAGTATCCTTTCCAATCTTTATTACTGTCTATGGTTCCATTTAAACGGGAGTAATAAAGTTTGGAAAGGGTATTGGTACCTTTCATTACCTTTATTTACCTTCATTACCTTACCTAACCTTCATTACCTTTACCTTTATTACGTTTACCCTCACAAATCTGGAAAAAAAGACTATTAATTACTCCCTATGGTTCCATTTTAATGGAACATCCTGTATATTAATAATAATTCTATATTAAGTTGTACTTTATAATTTATATATTAAACCGTTTATAATGTTGACTTTATTTTAAGTATTTTAATAATTTTATAAACCCAAATTATATACCCATTTTTAATTCAAATTGTCCACCAGGAACTTGAAATTTTAGTGAAAATTTTTGTCGTTATTGACATTGTTGAAGGAAAAAAATACATTCAACATAAGGAAAAAAATTACTTGAAATATTGATATTCAATTTCTGAAGCTAAAATAAAATTATTCTATCATTTCACTGAGTAATAAAACTTTTTAACATCTTATATTGTGGAGTGAGCTAAGGAAAAACATTTAGACAAATTTGAAATGTAAAAATATGAAAATTTAAAGTTTTCACATAAGATTAATAAAATTTATAAATAAAATCGGTATCGGCAGCTTTTCATGTAATCGGCATCGGCTAAATTTTGGAATCGGTAAATCACTAATTAGAACATTTATTTAGAAATAGGGACATTGTTTTTGGAACCCCTGGTGTATATATGTATATATATATATATATACACACACACACACACACATACATATATATATATATATATTATATTATATATATATACATACAGTATTATACACACGATGTTGCACAATACATCTCGAGCTTGAATACTGCAGGTTCATTTATGCAAATTCTTTTGAAAACTTTTCAAAATGAAAGCTGTATTATTTGCATACCCAATTTGAACTACTGTATATCACCTTTCAAACCGATGATCAATTGAGCAATGTGAAGTTATCTTATTCCATTTGATCTACTGTGAAAATGCAAATAAATTCACCTTTCATATTACGACGAAATCATCGATATCTCTCTCTCTCTCTCTCTCTCTCTCTCTCTCTCTCTCTCTCTCTCTCTCTCTCTATATAATATTATATATATATATATATATATATATATATATATATATATATATATATATCTATATATATATATATATATATATATATATATATATATATATATATATATAAACGGTGACTGACCAAAAATTAAATTTTAAGTAGACCACGCATGCTTGCGAGAACCTTTTAAGAAATGTATATACACTATGCAAAGCTATCTATATATATATATATTATATCCTCAATTCATTGGGCATCAAATGGATAAGGAAAACACATTCATTGCGTATCGAATTACAGATATTGGAACGATATATTTGAACTTTCTCTTCAAGTTAAATATAGAATACGCCTTCCGTTACTCGATGCATTAAATTACACATAAAATCGAACTTCGCAAATGTGAACTTTATTCCTCACAAATTGATATTGGCTCATACTTTCATAAAATTTTCTACCACCACGCACCGTAAATACCTCCATGAAGCAAGGCGTGTGAACACTGTAATTATATAGGATTTTAATAAAAAATTTTATGTCGACTTCTGTCCATATATATATAGATGTAATGATGGGGTTGTTTAACCTCCTTCGCAACATCTAACGTCATATGGCGAAAGGGACCTACAGATTTTCGTGGGATCAGAACCATTGGTCGCTACATGGTCTGGAAGCGGAGGACGGTCTTCCATGTAACTATTATCCGATCCAATGTTGCTTAACTTCGCTGATTAATGGGAAGCGGTGTTTTTTTTTTTTTTTTTTTTAAGTTCGGGAAGAACCGATTCGCCTCTATTTAAAAGGGCATATCTCAGCGGAAAAACAAAGAAAAAGTGAGAGGAAAGACAGAGGAAAAAGAAAGGGTGGAGGGGACAGTCGAAGTGGAAAAAGACCAAGGACTGCAGGGTCGAGCCCCATCATCCTTGGGTGCTAGGGCCGGGAGGGTGCACGTGAAACCTCCAGGACCCAAGCACGTACAAACGAGCACAAAGAGCACTCAAGAGCACGAGCTTAGAACCCCCTTGCGGGGGGGAAGCGGTGTTACGAAATTGGTTACGACGTAGCTATACACGGTGAACCAAAAGTAGGTGGACAGTAGGTTGAATACGGTTTGTGTTATATTATATTATAACTATGGTGTTCATTATAACTATGGTGTTTGTGTTATATTATATTAAATATTATAACTAAATTTATTTAAATTTTATTTTGTATTATAGTATACAAAAAAATTAAATATGTATTCTCAAAATAAACGTTATCATTTACTGTCCACCTACATTTGGTTCACCCTATATATACGTATATACTGTATATATATATATATATATATATATATATAATATATATATATATATATATATATATATATTATTATACAGGAATCAGAGAGTATAATTATTGCTTGTCTGACCTATCGAAGGAGCAAATAAAATAGGATATGCAAATGAGACCCAAATATTGAAGGTTTTAATAAAAAAATTAAAAATAAAATAAAAAGTTAGTAAGTAAATACCTCTTTAATCAGAATTCAAATGAAATAATTATTTTGACTCAATTGTGATATTAAAATACCAAAAGCTATGTCTCATTATATTTATTCGCTTTCTTGCATGCAAGATCCTTAATGGGATGGGCTAATACACACACACACACACACACACACACACATATATATATATATATATATGTTACAGTCAAAGTGTGTAACCAGCTATTTCGCGTAATGATTGAAACTTTTAGTTATTTCGCAAAATGGCTGTTTCACTTGGTCATTTCGCGAAATGACTAAAATCTTCAGCCATTTCGCGAAATGGCTGAAATTCCACCTTGATCATTTCGTGAAATGGCTGAAATTCCACCTTGGTCATTTCGTGAAATGGCTAAAATGACTTTTGTCATGAATTCATAGAAATAACAAACATCACAATAAAATTGGAAACCTTTATTTAACTAACTAAATCTGCTAAAACATACATACATTCACAGGTCTGTTCAAATAAGTGAGAAACACTCTTCAAATACACATCTGAACACATTTGAATTTTCAATATAGAAATTTCCAAATACTAACCGGGCCTTCAATGTTATTCCGATGTCCGCCATTGAAGTCCTGGTTAGGTCAACTGTATGCCCTTGACAATTGGTTAGGTTGGGTTGTTATTTTCGTTAAAACTAACGAAAATACAACTTACAAGATCATTTGCCCGGTTAGGTCAACTGTATTCCCGGTTAGGTCAACTGTATGCCCTTGACAATTGGTTAGGTTAAGTCGTGTTGTTTTCGTTAAAACTAACGAAAATAACACAACTTAACCTAACCAATTGTCAAGGGCATACAGTTGACCTAACCGGGCAAATGATTTTGTACGAAATGACCAAGGTGGAATTTCAGCCATTCGGCGTAATGGCTGAAGATTTTAGTCATTTCGCGAAATGACTAAAAATTTCAGCCATTACGCGAAATGGCTGGTTACACACTTTGACTGTAACATAGCAAATTATGCGAGTCTGATTTGGGGGTATTGATAGAACACTTCAGGTAACCTATGCGGTTAGGCTGAGAGTTTGTCTGAGTTTATAGGCTATGTAACAAGTAGCCTGGCACGACGCAGTAAACACTGTAGGCCAAGTGAGGTGGACCTATTCAAAAGGTTTATAAACCCGGGTTTGGTGATGGGTATGGGTTGTGAGGATAAATGATGAAGTCTTGAAGACGGACTGAATTTGTCGGAGTAAAAGTGATTACGGCGACGGACGAAATGGTTGCAAGCTTGCCGCGGTGATGCAATTCTTGTTGAACCGAAATGAGATTCGAAGGTCGAATGGATGAATGTTGAGTGAAGCAAAGGTCGGACGAAATGAAGTCGACCGAGGTTGCGGGATCGCCGTCGAGTATGGCCGAACGGAGCGGAGTTTCAGCGACGAAGGTCGGAGAGCAAATAGTATGTGAAATAAAGAATGAGGAATGTGGGCGAAATGAAATGGATTCATGCTTTTATAGCCGTACTCTGGTGACGTAGACCTTTATCGCGGATTTTGGAATCATCTAGAAGTTTGTAATTTCCATAAGGGCTTCCGCCCAAGTGTTCGGATTTCACCACCTTGTTTACCTCTTCAACCCGTGAGAAAGGACGGGAGGAAAGGAATCTCCATTATGTCGCTGTATATATATATATATATAATATATATATATATATATATATATATATATATGTGTGTATGTGGTGTATATATATATATATGTGTGTGTGTGCATTGTATACATCCCAACAAGCAAATGTACACTCGATAAACGTTCTGAAAACGTTTACAAACATTTATCTATCTATCTATCTATCTATCTATATATATATATATATATATATATATATATATATATATATATATATATATATATATATATATATATTATCATCAAGCAAAAGTACGTTCACTGTACGTCGTAAAAGCTTTTTCGAAACGTCTATATAAGCGTTCTGTAAACGTCCATTCAACGAACATTGTTTGCAGGAACGAATCTTTTCTGTGTGTAAATCTTTCGGTATAAATTAGCAGCCAAAAAAAAAAAGAAAAAAAAAATTCCTTGTAATATTATCTTAGTATTCATTGAGTAATCGAAATCATAATTCAAAATCTTGTTATGTACGTTATAATCCTCATATTATTTTAATGTATCTCCTTGAATACTCGGTGTAAAGCATATAAATATTCAAATAAATCTATCAATCACGGTTGAAAACTTGATTGCATTATGAAGACTATCCAGATAGATTTTCAGTCTTATATTTCCCTCGCTGTAATCAATCAGTCAGTTGTGGTCTATCTTAAACTAGAAATACCGTGTTATTAACGCCTCCAGACCTATACTTTAGCTGATGGGCGAGAAACTGTTAAGCAGTTGATATAAAGAATTCAAATTTGGAGATTGCTATTTGCATATTGATGAGTATATGCTTTGTAGTTTGTGGCTCACATTTTAAAATTTCTTATATGTAAGTGAGAATTTGGCTATTTCAAGCTAAAGTTTTGCGCTTATGAAAAAATTATTTTTGAAATATGATTAAAAGGTGAAGAAATTGTATATCCGCCACACACACACACACACACACACACACACAAACACACACACAGTACGTACGTTCGTGTGAACACATTTAAAATATAAGCTACTATATGAAATGAATTCTATACCATGCAATATCTTCTCCATAAAACGATTTAGGACTCGTAGAACAACACGGAAAATCAATTTCAAGAATACCTGCGACTAATTAGAGTATAAGGAAATGCTAATATTAAATAGAATTAAGGTTTATTCTCCTTTTGCAACGATGTAACATGAATGTTACATCACGTTAGATCAATTTATATTCCAGGGAAGAAAAACAGTGCTTGTAAAAGTTATCTTAATTCTTTTCCTTTCATTAGACGGTACTCAAAATACTTAAATATTAATCCAGATAATCTGGAAATGTTTAAAAGTACATTGCTCCTTACTACTAATTGATATTTTGCATACGATCTTTCTAGTAATAAATTTGGCTTACCTTTCTTATAATTAAGATGTCATGAAGCTAAATTTCGAGTATATAAAGAGAAGGTAATTCACTTTTTTTTATTTAAATCGGATTATATACATATATGCGCCGAAGATCTTATACAGTCTCAGTGTATACTGTACCGGAGCTCACTAAGAAAAGTTATTAAAATGGCTTTTATTAACATGAAAGAAAAGAAATAACGAATTCATGACTGCTGAAGATGATAAAATTTCTTAATTTCAACTTGACTGCATAGTAAACGCACCTGCATATAATATATATACATACACAGGGTGGTCCAAAAGTCCTGCCTCATTGGGGGAGGGGTATTATGAGCAGAATTAAATGAGGCAGGACTTCTGAAACACCTTATATATATATATATATATATAATATATAATATATATATATATCATTACTAAATTATTTCGACAAATCGTATATGCAGCTAGCAAAGGTGAAAATATGGTAATTATACATGAAATACAGTAATCCGGTTATAATGCAGTCTCAAACTAGACTGAATTCATAATTATGATTATAATGACTTCAGAAATATATAATATTATGAGATGAATGAATCATTTAGATATGTTATTAAATAAGGATAAGAATTTCATTAAATTCAATAAACTTGGTTAATTTTTTTAGTGTATTAGATAGACCAGTAATAATGATGTGAAAAAAGATTACTAATTGTTTATATACTGTATATATAAACTTGGTAAAAATGTTGATATATACTGTATACACAGTATATCGAGTTCATGCCTGTTATTCCATCTATGGGACCCCAATATTACACTAGAGATTTGAATTAAATACTGACACTATCTCGTGTACAGGGAATTAACAGGTAAAACACCCCTGTACGCGAAATAGTTATGTGCTTCCTCGGTACCTCGGTGTGTGGAACACACAGGTTGTGTTAACTTTTACCTCACTGTAGTGTAGCGGTAGCGCTCGCGACTCCAGCTCCGCATTCGAATCCTGGTGACGTGTGCTCATGCGTGTTATTCCACACACATATAATATATATTATATATATATATATATATATATATATATATATATATATATATATATATATACACACACGAGTAATAATTAGTTTTGCCTAATTGTTCGAATTTTGCTGTTTACTTCCAAAAAAACGAGGAAAAAATCATTTTTGTCTCGGTCGGGCTGTTAAAGGAAGATAAAATTTTTTTATTGTAGTAATAAAGTGTCTAATATTGTTTCGTTATAGTTCATATTAATTATAACTTAATAAAAGATAGGATTTGAAAGAAAATTTCTGTTCTCTATATGAATATTATATATACATATACTTTGCAACCTTGCAAATCTTCCGTGCGTCGGTCTCTCTTCACTCGTAGGTCAGGCTTGTGACCCCATCTCTAGACCTGAATTGATGCAAGATAGAGCTGCTGTCCTGAGCTATCCATCTCACATGTCCAGGCACGCCCTGCTCATCCGGGACCGTCCTCAGCCGGGCGTCTATTCTTCTTTTGAAGACTTCAGCTCTGACATTGGCGGTATTTCTGATGTCTTTGGGTAGCTGGTTAAATAGTCTTGGCCCTCTGACAACAAAGCTATTTTTTTTTTCAGAGCTGAAGATGTCCCTTGTCTGGCCTTTAGTTTGGGAACACTATACATTCTTCCTTTCCTATTTTCCAGTGTTGTTTGGTTGGTTATCAGGTTCAGTTCGAAGTTAAGAACCAGTTTATTATTTTCCACGAGTATATTATGATGTATGTTTCTCTCCTTCTTTCCAGCGAGTATAGATTTAATGTACGAGTCTTGCCCAGTAACTGAGCTTTGTAGTCATTGAGCTTGGCTGTAAAATTTCTTTGTACTTCTTCTAGTTTATTAATTTCTTCTTATATGAGGACATTAAGACAACAGTATTCTAGTTTTGGTATGATCAGTGTTTTCAGCAGGGAAATCATTACTCTCTTGTCCCTTCATTTAACTCTTTCGGTACTATGGGCGTAGATTAACGATCGTAGGTAGGAGTACTACAGACGTAGATCTACGTATATATATATATATATATATATTTTTTTTGGCGGCCTTATTTTTGGCAGGAACTGGTTGCTGTGGCAGTGAGTACTTCTTATGACTCTTGGTCATTTGTGTATGTGCAAGGAAAACGGGTGTCTCGATTATCACGTACTCAGTTACCCATAAATCACGATGCAGTCGGGTTCGTGTTCACGACCTCCGAAGCGCCAGCTGACGGAAGCATATAGAAAATATTCTCGAGGAAGATAGTGATAGTTATTCAATTCTTTTCGGATTCAGAGGATGATATTCTCGATATAAATGTGGCTGAAGCACGAAACAGTGGACACAGAAAGTGATTTGTCTTACTTCTAAACCCTTACACAGATCTTATAAAGGTATGGTTAGTAATGTTTTGTGTTATTTTATACATTGTACATTATACATTATTTTCTTTCAATTTAGTATGCTAAAATATTGTTTTTAATGTTTTCTAATTTGTTAAAAACTCGCCGTCTGCGGGACATATTATGCCCGCATATGCAGTACCGAAACGGTTAAATGTTATCGGTTATCATTTTGTATTTCAACTTTCGCTTCGTTGAAAATTAATTAATTAACTCTCAAATTTTGGCGTTTGGGTTTCTTTGGACTTTCTCCCTATTTTGGAACATAAAATTCTGTTTGTTTTATTGCCTCATCTTTTCCATATTTTCAGAGCTGAAAAATTTTGGTGTTATATTTCACTTTGGTTTCTTCTGTCCCTCTGTATATTCGGTTTGTGACCATCTGTAAGGTTTTCACATAATCTGCATTTCCAATTTTTTGATAAGTTTTGTATCATCAGCAAAGGATGTTACTGTACTATTATTGGTTACTTCGTTGTCTATGTCTGTTGCCATGATAAAGAATAGGAGTAGGCTTAATACTGTTCTTTGTGGTACTGAGCTACGTACTTCCGATATTGCTGATGATATTCCTTGGATTTTAACAACTTGTTGACGTTCTCTGAGGAAGGTATAGATCCATTTTTCTATTTTACTCGTTATTCCCATGTTTCATTTTATGTGCTAATATACCGTGATAAACACTTATTGAATGCTTTAGCAAAATCATAGGTCTCATTGTTTTCAAGTTCATCAGTTATATTATTATAAAGTTCTACTAGTTGTGATAGGCACGATCTTCTTCATCGGAAACCATGATGGTTCTCATCGAATTTTTCTTGTCTCCAAAATATAGTAAATTTTCTCCCTAACTATTCTTTCAAGTATTTTGGTGAGATGAGATGTCAGTGACACTAGTATATACTGTAGTTCTTTGCTTGAGATCTGTATCCTCTTCTATATATAGGAACAATGTTCGCCCTCTCCAGACTGCTCGGTATTTCTCCTGTGTTCAAAAATCTCCATATCCAGTACAGGGGTGTAGCTATTTCATTATTACAGATTTTAATCATTGGGCGTCCTATTTGTTCGGTCATGCAGCTGAATGTGATTTCATTTGTCCTATAGCTAGCGCTATATCTTATGGGGCACAGTCAAAGTCCGTTATATTCTCTCTTTGTAACTGTAACCTCTCTTCAAAGAAAGTATTGCGGTCAGATACCACTTTGTCACTTTTTGGGGTACTGAAAACTGATTCATACCGAACTCTCAATATTTCAGATATTTCCTTTAAATCGTCGGATAGTTCATTATTTTCATTCTTTAAGGGCCCGATAGTGGCACCAGTTCTTGTTTTTCTTTTCGCAAAGTTAAGGTTTTCCTTTATTATTTCTTGCTAATTTATAGTCTTCAAGTTCAGGTTAAAAATCTCAAGTTTGTTTCTTTCTTTCATGTGTGTATTTTTCTTTTAAGGTTGTTGTTATTGTTGTTGTCATCTCCTAAGCAGATAGGACCCAGCTTTGGGACAGGGTCTAGGGTTTAAAGCGTCCCAGACCGCTACACTCAGAACCTCGATATGCGCAAGAAACTCGTTGCATTTACGGCGGATCAAGTACATAAACAAAATAGGTAACTACTGTATTTTTAGCTAAACACCAAAACTTAAACCTCAACCGGAAAATTTGAGCGTCCACTTTTCAAGGCACTTAACACGTCCGTTTAATGTGATACAATTCAGAATGGTCCCCTGAGAAACTCTTGTTACACACAGACCATGAATGGAAAAAGGAACTTTTCTGGGAAAATAAAATCCACTATAGTCCGAATAAGTAATGGTAAATGACAAATACTATAGTTTTTCTTTTTCATGATAGAAGCCCAACGTGAGCAATTGAAATTTTAAATGTAGCGGTTTGGGAAGCTTTAAACCCTAGACCCTGTCCCAAAGGTGGGTCCTATCTGCTAAAGCTAGTGAGGGAAGTATATTTTGGGGCCTCTTTGCTATTGTCCCGTTGCCCGCGTTGCCCGCGTTGTCACTTACCATTACTTATTCGAACTATAGTGGATTTAATTTTCCCAAACGAGATCCTTGTTCCATGCACGGTCTGTGTATAAGATATATATATATATATACCGGTATATATATATATATATATATATATATATATATATATATATATACACACATTTAACTGCAATGACCGCGCAGTATATTAACGTATAGAAACGACGTAAGTATAGAGGAGTGTTCTGCACACGAGGAAGAGAAATAACAAACAAATGAAAAGTAAGGCACCCGCCCGGAATCGAACCCAGGATCTTCCAATTGCCGGTCAGACGTGCTGGTTCGATTCCCGGGCGGGTGCCTTATTTTTCATTTGTTTGTTATTTCTCTTCCTCGTGTGCAGAACACTTCTCTATACTTACGTCGTTTCTATACATACATACATACATATATATATATATATATATATATATATATATATATATATATATATATATATATATATATACTGTGTATATATAAAGAGCTAATTTCCAAAAGGCGCTAAGTTCATTAAACCAGTTTCTAAGATATTGGCACATTTTATATTTTTTTACTATAGTCTGTCCTTAAAGTAGGTTTTTTTCACATTAATGTTAGGAGTGAATGCATTAACCCAAAAAAGATGTTTGAATAAAATCTAGTACACATGATTAATTTGTAAATACATTTTTTATTTGTAATTAGTGGTGGACTTGGCATCTTTTGGAACACAATTAAAGACATGTTGTCCAAAAGACTTCTGGATTACACCGAAACAACACAAAAGAAAAACCAGCCGTGCTAAAAACAGTACCGTATTATTTATTTCAATATCTCTACCAGTTCAATTAATCATATCAAATTATATCAAGCCAAAATGTCATCCTGACAATGAGCCACACACCACTGTTGAGCCCATGCCATGCCATGCCATGCATGTGTTGGACTCAGCATGCATAGTGTTTACCACACATCCTTAGTTATCTCTCACTGTAGATGTAGGTACATACAATTATACAAACATTGTAGTTTATAGAGGGCGCTGTTGGTAGATTTGTGAATTTAGACCCTTTTGGAAACAAAATGAATTGGACTTTGCACCTTTAGGAAACGAAGCCATATTATTATGCCCGTTATAAAAGGGATATAATACCTTTTGAAACTAATCGATAACACACCTTCATGCACATGGGCATGAACTGTTTTTTAGTGGTACAAACTCAACTTTGAACAAAAATGGACTTAGCACCTTTTGAAAATGAGCTCTTCATATACGTATATGCGTGGCTGGTTACGAGGGCAGGAGTAGAGCGAAAACCAATTCTCTCTTCCACCAAGCTTCGCAAATGAGGCGGGATGCTGCAGTGAGGTCGTCCGCAGGTCGATCCTGAACCGTCGTTCGAAGCCATCAATGTAATATATATATATATATATATATATATATATATATATATATATATATATGGGTGTTCATAAAAAATCTGAACGATTTCAATCTTTATTAATGTGATAACCCAATAACATACAAAGAAACAAATTTATCCATGTGACTCCGCACAGCTAAAAGTTTTACATACATGTTTAATAAACTTCAACATGTGCGCCATTGGTCGCTCGTACAACATCCAATCACATTCAATTTCTCGCCATGTGAGTTCAAGCATGCCAGCATCGACCATCGCTATTGCATCCCTGATCCTGATTCGTAGTTCATGGATGTTGACAACGTTGGTCTTATAAAGGAAAAGACTTTATTAGTTGCTCTATCGCTTACACATGCTTCATGCTTTATATCTTATTTAGTATGAAAAATATTAACGAATCAAATCGTTCAGATCTTTTATGAACGCCCGGTATATATATATATATATACAGGGCGTCCCAAAAAAATGTATACACACTTTAAATAATTATAAAGGCAGTGTTTATTAAAATACATTTCATTTTCAAAATGTAATAGAATCTACAGACATTATTTAATTGTTTTGTCAACGCCTGTTCTCAAACTGACGTCCGTTCTGGTCCAGGCACTGCTGATAACGCGAAGCAATGGAATCGCAAACATCACGAAACATTTCGTTTGGTATTTGTGTGCATTCTCGTTCAATGGCTGCTCTCAATTCAGCGACTGTTGCAGGTTTTATAGCGTAGACTTTGTCTTTTAAGTATCCCCATAAAAAAAGTCTAGTGGTGTGAGGTCTGGTGAACGCGGAGGGTATTCTACGAAACCCCTTCGTCCAATCCACATCCACATCGTGCCAAGTACCACTCGCAATACTCCACTCTTCGGTCCGGATCATCTTCATTAATAGCATGGACTAATCTTGGAATGTAACTTTTCCATTGACAGCGCTTTAAAATGCGTTGGACAGACGATTCTGAAATTCCTACCTCACGACTCGCTTGCCGCACAGATTTTCTTGGACTTTGGTGATACGTTTCCAGTACTCTTTCTTGCTTTGTGGGGCTTGTCGATGTCCGTGGTCTTCCGGAACGCTTCTTGTGGACATTCTGAACAGTTCCATCGGCTTCAAACTTATCTCTAATTAGAGTGATGGTAAGTCGCGTTGGTGGATCTGTTTGAAACTCCCTCCTAAACTGTCTTTGCACTTCAACTGCGTTTTCACACTTCCAGTAGCATTTTAGAATGAATTTCCTTTGTTCAAAGCTTAGTCTGACTGCCATTATTAATTCTAATGGGTTTAATTAACTTGGAAAGAAAGAAACATGAATTGAGCTATTACTGTTAAAGTGTGTATATATTTTTTTGGGACGCCCTGTATATATATAATATATTATATATATATATATATATATATATATAATATTCTATACAGAAATATAAACAGATTGCGTAGTTAGGTTGGTAGATAGACAAATATATGACCTGAGGGAAACTGTGGACCAGTTTCTTGAAAACTGCTTTACCTATTTTATTTCTTTTTAGCAGAACCTGCAATTAGCTGCGACTTTTAATGATAAATAAGTATATATATATATATATATATATATATATATATATATATATATATATATAAATAATTATTATGATGCAAACCCACAAAGAAAAAGAAAACTGATTCCAAAGCCTTTCGTGTATTCAGAAGTACACCTCGTCAGGGAATGACATTCTCTGACGGGGTGTACTTCTGAATACACGAAAGGCCTTGGAATTATTTTCCTTTTTCCTTGTGGGTTTGCATCATTCATTCAATTCACGTGTTTAATTATGAAATTCATCGCATATATATATATATATATATATATTTAGTTAAAATCTAGCCTGCCACCCAAATTTCAACAATTGTGTACGCGTTCATTTATTATATTTACACTGCTTTTAAAATTCTAATTAAGGTATCAAAATTTTTATTAAGCATTTTCTTCTTTACTAATTAGAAACCTGTAATATGAATGACCTGACAATTACAGTATAAAAGAAAAAATTAGTAATAAAGTTCCTTATCAAATGGATCGATAATAATTTGATGAGGCATCTTTGGTTTTTGTTAGCGAAATTTCTTAATAGATAACATCTTGAAGCATCGGTTTATCATTCGCGTAACATCCTTCAATTACTCTATCAAAGATGGAGAAATAGACATCAAATGGAAAATAATTTCTGATTATTACGTAACAGATCTTTAATTTCTGCCCATTAGCTGGTAAGTACAGCTACAAATGATCACATTTTGTGGCTTTTAATGGCTCGCTCGTAAAATTGTGGAAAGAATATAGCGAAATTTAGTTGTTTTATTTTAATAGATGCGTTTTTATTGGAATCAAAGCTGAACTGTGGTTAATATCTGTCTTAAAACTTTAATTGTAATGGTTAGTTAATCGTGTGGTTGTACTTTTATTAGCTACATTTAACACATAGTTAATATCTTTTGATACTGCGTAATTTAATGGGTAAAATTGATAATCAACGAAGCGTTTACGCAAATTACAAACAAGGAGGATTCGTACTTATTGTACAAATAATTATTATTCAGCTTTGCGTGTATACAAACTGACGTTTATTTACTTTTTCTCTTGAAATATGTTATTATTGCGCAAATTAATATTTTTAATGAATTATTTAAAGTAAGCTGAACGATACTTATTTATCAATCTGTCTATCTCTATAATGATCTTTTAAGAGGCACCCTATTAAACACGCGGTAACGTCTTACGTAATGAACTTATTATGGTCAAATTTTCCATTAACTGAGCCCCAACCATGCATAATTGATTGGTGAAGCCTTGGAACAGTGCGCAATATTATTTTTATTTTATACAATATCAGAATAACATGGTGGGCAAAGGGCTTCTTGCATTAGACTACAAGCAAATATGTTGTTTTCTTTCCGGGAACGTATTATCATTTGAAGCATTAAACATAAAGCGTAATTTGTACAAGGAGTGACAAATGACATTTTGGAAATGACGAACAAAAGCCGAATTCTGTATTGGTAAAACATTTTCAGAAGGCAGCAATACTGCCGATTACACTGGTCAACAAAGTTTTTGTCACAGAGATATTTTTACTTGAACTAGATGTAATGTTTTACGTTAATTACGGAAATGAAAACAGAATTTTTCTATCACCCGCAGTTTTAGAGTGACACACGAATTTACATTACTTAGGATTTGAGTCAGAATAGGAAGGGGGCGGGGTCTGCCTCTTGCTCCTCCTCTGCTTATAAGTTGCTGCATGTCACTGTTGACTTTCATTTGTCAGTTACTCGCTTGATTTCGCATCGTGCATTTTATTCATGGTTTTCCTTAATCATACTGGCCAACAAGTATTTTTCATCAGATATAATTATGGGTGGCTAGATTCCAAATGTTTTCAGTTTTCCTCTAGCACGTCTAGTTTTCGAGATGAGACCGATCATAATATATATAATAAATAATATATATATATATATATATATATATATATATATATATAATACTATACAGGGTGTCCCAGAATTAACTATCTATTTCAATGAAATCGGACAAATTTAATAAAAACTGACATAATTTTGTGTTTATTACTAAATTATGATACAAAAACAAATAGATTTATAAATCATACGTCAAAACTTTATTGAGAAGTTTCAACATGTGCACCGTCTGTATCTCTGCAAATTTCAAATCTATCCTCAGCGCTGCGAAACACATTTTGAAGCATTTCAGGTGTTATCTCCCGCACTGCCAACTGGATGCGTTCTTTAAGTTCAGCTAAACTATTGCTCTTTTGGCGATAAACCTTTGTTTTTATGAAACCCCATGCAAAGAAATCCAGGGGTGTGAAATCCGGAGAACGCGGAGGCCAAGGTCGAGGTCCTCCACGTCCAATCCACCGATTCGGAAGGCGTCTGTTGAGGTATTCTCGAACAATTAGAGCATAATGACATGGTGCTCCATCTTGTTGAAACACAACATTATCAAGAATGCCATCATCAAGAAGCTGTGGTTCGAGAAACTGCTGAAGCATATCAAGGTAGACGGTACCTGTTACAGTTGCTTCCGCAAAGAAGAATGGGCCATAAATTTTGGATTTGGTCATTCCAAGCCACACGTTAACTTTTGGAGAGTCTCTTTGCCATTCTATGACTTCAGACGGTCTTTCATTGGACCAGATAATGAAAAAATTATGAAAATAAAATTATGAAAAAAATTTAGAAATTTATACATTTTTAACACATATTAAACATGATAAACATAAATAAAAGTGTGTTTTTAAAACATTTGTCCGATTTCATTGAAATAGATAGTTAATTCTGGGACACCCGGTATATAATATATGTATATAATTATATATAACTATATATAATACCGGCATAATATATAATACTATATATTATATATAATACCGGTATAATATATAATACTATATATATATATATATATATACACAGTATATACACACACACACACACACAGGGTGTTTATAAAGTCCCTATCTATTTCAGTGAATACGTAGCAAAAAGGGTAAAATTATTCAATAACAATATAATAGAAGGCATACATTTAATAACTACTTAAGTATATGATTCTATATGAGCACCATCAGTATTTCTACAGAGTTCGAATCTGTCAGCAGCATTCTGGAACACATTTTGGAGCATGACAGCGGTTATTTTTGTAACTGCTGTTACGATACGAGCAAGTAAATGTCCAGCTTCGTTCAGATGGTATTTTAAACACCGTTGTCTTTCAACAAGATGGGGCACCTTGTCATTACGCAAACATTGTTCGGGAGTACCTAAATGAACGATTTCCAAATCGGTGGATCGGACGTGGAGTCAACAGGCCCTGGGCGGCTCGATCTCCTGACCTAACGCCCTTGGATTTCTTTGCATGGGGTTTTATCAAATCAAACGTCTATGAAACGAGGGTTACAGATCTGCAAGATTTACGTGCTCGTATCGTAACAGCAGTTATAAAAATAGCCCCTGTCATGCACCAAAATGTGTTCCGCAATGCTGCTGACAGATTCGAACTCTGTAGAGATACTGATGGTGCTCATGTAGAATCATATGCTTACGTATTCATTAAATGTATGCCTTCTATTATATTGTTATTGAATTTTACCCTTTTTGCTACGTTTTCACTGAAATAGATTGGGACTTTATAAACACCCTGTATAATATGCGTCCTTTATACATGTAACGGAGTATTTTGTCGTTGCAGCTTAGGTGTAGGTTTTTGCTTTACCATTTCTGTACCCTCATGTATGGCATTTTGTCGTTTCAACTTAGACTTTCCGCAGGTTGTCTTGTAGTATTTTAGGTGAGAGCAGTTGCTGGCCACAAATTTGCAAATGTTGCACATGTACACCCTTTTATTCTTTGGCGTAACAGTCACATGTCTAGTTGTGTGTTGTGTTTTGTTTTGTGTCGCCACTTACACATTTTATTTTTTTAGGTGATTTGCATCAACCCACTCATCGATCATCATGCCTCGAAAGTGTAAAAATCACCCGGACAATTTCTGTTACGTGTGCGACTCGTTCACGACTAAATCACAATGGCGTACAATCACGATGGATCTTCGGAAAACTTACCAGTTATACTTTGGCTGTTCACTAGACGACCAAGATAAGGCGTGGGTGCCACATGTTATCTGTAGCTACTGCTTGTTTGAATGGATTACGTGACTGGTTGAACCAAAGGAAAAAGTCGATTCCATTCGCTATACCCATGATATGGAGGGAGCCGAGAGACCATCATGGCAATTGTTAATTTTGCAATGTTAATATAAATGGATTCTGCGTGAAGAACAAGCATAACATCGTTTATCCGAACGTAGACTCCGCGATCAGACCAATCCATCACAATGACACGATGCCGATTCCGGTACCTCCACAGCATGGACTCGATTCTTTAGAAGACGAAAAGGAATCCGATGAAGGTGCGATTGGTGGAGATGTGGGACCTGCGGCCGATCTTGACTACACACCTGACGAAGAGCAATTGGAGTCGGAGAGGCTTAGCCAAAACGAGTTGAATGACCTCATTAGAGACCTAGCCCTCTCCAAAGAGAAATCAGAACTTCTCTCCTTGAGACTCAAGCAGAAACACTTACTTGAGAAGAACGTCTGAGTGTGTCACTATCGAAAACGAAACCATGATTTGGCGACATTCTTTACAGTAGATGGTCCGCTCTGCTACTGCCATGATATCAATGGACTTTTCGAGAACTTGTCACAGGTACACACACCATCTGAGTGGCGCCTCTTCATTGATTCCTCACAGCGAAGCTTAACAGTGGTTCTCCTGCATAATGGGAACTTAAAGCCGTCCATCCTGATCACCCATTCTGTTCATCTAAAGGAGACGTACGATAACATGAATCTACTACTCAAAGCAATCCAATACAGCACTCATCAATGGAATATCTGTGGTGCTCTCAAAGTCATTGGTATGTTAATGGACATGCAAGGAGGGTTCACGAAATACTGTTGTTTCCTATGCCTGTGGTACAACCGTGCTATTGCGGATCATTATATCAGACGTGACTGGCATCAAAGAAGCACATACGAGCCAGGAACGGGCAGTGCCCAGTGTGTTCCTTTAGTTGATCCAAGGAAGATTTTCCTGCCACCTCTCCACATTAAGCTCGGCTTAATGAAAAATTTTGTGAAAGCGATGGGTAAGACGAATTCGAGAGGGTTTCGATATCTTGTTGAGAAATTTGCAAACATCAGTGCCGCGAAAATGAAGGAAGGAACCTTTGTGGGGTCCCAAATCAGGGAGGTTCTGTTCTGCAGGATGAAGGCTTTGAAAAAAGCCTCAACGCCTTAGAACTAAAAGCATGGCAGGCTTTCAAATGGATTTGCGGAAATTTCTTGGGTAACCACAAGCCTCCGGCAGACAAAGATAGAAGTCAGAAATTGCTCGATGCATATCAAGAAATGGGCTGTCGTATGTCCTTGAAAATACATTTTTTACATTCGCAACTAGATTTCTTTCCCAAAAACCTTGGCGCGGTGAGTGACGAACAGGGGAAATGCTTCCATCAAGACATCAGTCAATGGAAAATCGCTACCAAGGTTTCTGGAACGAAAGTATGCTGACAGACTACTGCTGGATGTTGTACTGCGACTATCCGGACAAGGTTTATGAAAGAAAATCGTACTCGCAACGTTTTTAGGTTGGTGTACATTTCTTTTTATGAATAAAATTGTAGTTTTATGATAAATTGTGCTGAAATTAACACGCCATATTTTGATAACTAGATATGCTAGAGGAAAACCGAAAACCGATTTGGAATCAGCGTACAAAACTGGTCTAGAAACGTATGTATACATCTTTGATGAGAGAAAAAATTCGATTTTGTCAACCACTGTCTTTTTTTGTCAGTGCGTTCGCATTATATCATGACAGAATGCCACGTAAGTGTGTCAACCATCCAAACTGTTTCTGTTATGTGTGCGGAGAGTTAACTTTTAAATCTCAAAGGCGAAATTTCACCCCTCTCGTCAAAAAAGCATACGAACTTTATTTTAGTTGCAAGGTAGGGGATCAGGACAAGACGTGGGCACCTCATATATGCTGTATTATGTGTTTAAGACTTCTGACAGGCTGGCTAAATGGGTCTTGTCAAATGCCGTTTGCTGTTCCGATGATATGAAGAGAGCCGACAGATCATGTAACGGACTGTTATTTCTGCTTAACAAATATACTAGGCATTACTGCAAAATCTAAACATATGGTACAATACCTAAATTTACCATCAGCCATAAGACCTGTTTTACATAATAAACATTTGCCAGTACTAAGGCCACTGGAAACCTGGAGTTTAGATAATGAAAATGAAATTGATGTACAATGTAATGACGAAGCTCAACATGGTTTACTGACGGACAATGTTGATCCAATGTTTGAACCATCTTGTTCATCGACAGAGCCTCACTTAATATCTCAAACAGACCTGGGCGATCTTGTCCATGATCTGAAATTGTCAAAAGATCGATTTGAACTTTTGGCTTCTAGATTGAAAGGTTGGAATCTTCTCAAAAAATGCACTAAGATATCTTTTTACCGCAAGCGTTAAAGAGACTTTCTACCCTTATTTTTCTCAGGAAGGCAATTTAATATATTGTAATAATGTGGACTCTTTCATGGAAACCGTTGGCCAACAACTTGGTCCACACGAATGGTGCCTATTTACTGATTCCTCGAAGCTGAGTTTGAAAGCTGTGTTACTCCATAATGGAAATAAATACCCTTCAGTCCAATAGCACATGTCGTTCATATGAAGGAATCATACGGCACTATGCACCTGCTTATGAAACATATCCAATATGATAAATACTTTTGGCATATCAATGGAGACTTGAAAGTGATTGCACTTCTCCTTGGTTTACAACTGGGTTATACGAAAATTCTGTTGTTTCCTCTGTGAATGGGACAGCCAAGCACGAGAAAGCCATTACTCAAATAAACAATGGACCCCCCTCGACATGCGTTGATTCCAGGGCATAAAAATGTCACCAGTCCACCTCTGGTTAATCTAAGAAAAGGTTTTTTTTGCCACCATTACATATTAAACTTGGTTTAATGAAAAATTTTGTTAAGGCTATGGATCAAAATGGCAGTAGGTTTCTCAACTTGAAACAGAAATTTCCGAGGATTAGCGAGGTCAAACTCAAAGAAGAGATATTTGTGGGCCCGCAAATTAGAGAAATCATGAGAGAGAGCATGTTTGATGAAACTTTAGTTGAAGTCGAAGGAGCAGCTTGGAGAGCATTTAAAGCAGTGATCACAAATTTTCTCGGAAACTTCAAGGCGAAAATTACCAGTCACTTGTTGAAGAACTAACTTCTCAAGGCCTACAAAGTCATGGGGTGCAACATGTCGTTGAAAATTCATTTTCTGGACTCATCTCGACTTCTTCCCAACAAACTTAGGCGATGTTAGTGAAGAGCATGGGGAACGCTTTCATTAACAAATATCCACGATGGAGAAGCGATACCAGGGCAAGTGGAGCCCCAGCATGTTGGCTGACTATTGCTGGACATTGTCAAGGGATGGCCCAGAGGCGAAATACAAGCGTAAATCATCAGTAGCCACATTTTAGGTGAATTCATTATGCATTTTCTACTTTGATATTGCTATTACGCCTATAAATTAGTCCAAATTTCATTTTCGATTCACTCAATCTTGGTGGGTCATAGACAAATTTTGAGGTTATTTTTTTAACTCAGCAGTAAAATACCGATAAGATCCATTCATTTTTGTTCATGTGACAAAAAAAAAGTTATTTTTTGTCATCCAGTGTTAATAGCCTGGGCTTAAAGGTATGCCTAACCTTGTCTCATGCTGTATATAATTGAAATTAACATTGCACGTTGTTTCAAGATTTAAAAACAAATTCATGGCCAGAGCAAAGTTCGTGAGAAATTAGACCATGATCATGTGCGACATATTTAGTGGGTTGCGCTATTAAAAACGCCTTTATATATATATATATATATATATATAATATATATATATAGAGAGAGAGAGAGAGAGAGAGAGAGAGAGAGAGAGAGAGAGAGAGAGAGAGAGAGAGAGAGAGAGAGAGAGAGAGAGAGAGAGAGAGAGAGAGAGTTACAAGGAGTTACAAGGAAAAGTAGTACTTCAAAAGACCTTGCGGCCCATACCGAGGAGGTACCAATGGCAACGGGTGCCAGGGAAAAATTCATACACCCTCAAAAGATCCACAGAAGAACTGTTCACAACTTCTGAAGGTAGCCTGTTCCACGTGTCACAGATCTTATAGGTAAAGTAATTCCCACACACACTAGTCCTAAACCGTTTCAAGTCCAACTTCCAACCAATGTTGAGAGTTGGGTTATCATTTAAACTAAACATGCTTCTAAAATCGACATTGTTGAACCCGCGAAAGAACTTGAAAACCTCGATGAGTTGACCGCGTAGCCTCCGAGTTTCCAGCGAAAACAAATTCAGGGCGCGTAAGCGTCGATTGTAGCCCATATGCCTAACGGAAGGGATTAACTTGGTGGCCCTCGCCTGGACTCGCTCCAGCCTCTCAATTTCTTTTCTGAGAGTGGGCGACCAGAACTGCACAGCATACTCCAGTTGCGGCCGAACCAGAGAATTGTACAAAGAGAGCACAATCTCCTTGTTCCGAAATCGAAATTGCCTCCTGATATAATCCAACAACTTCTGGGCTTTCTTTTTCACCTCTACGCACTGTTTGGTAAACTTAAGGTCGCTGCTAATTAGCACACCCAAGTCCTTTTCCAAATCAGTGGCCTCGATTATTATTCCCCAACATGGAGTAGTCCGACTTGGGATTGGCGTAGCCAATGTGCATCACTTTGCATTTACCCAAGTTAAACGGCATTTGCCATTTTTCGGACCACTCTCCTATCCTACGTAGGTTCGCACGCAGTTGCTCGATCGCCTCTGCGCCCCAACATTGGCCCCAAGCTTGGTGTCATCAGCGAATTTGGCGATCCTACTGACGATGCCAGCGTCAATATCATTTATGTAAATGATAAACAACAGTGGCTCCCAAAACGAAACCTGAGGAATCCCGCTAGTGACCGAGGCCCAACCTGAACTAGCCCCTTTAATTACAACCCTCTGCCGCCTATTCTTCAGCCAGTTTTAAATCCACCTACCTACTTCCCCACCGATATCCAGCGCGCACACTTTGGCCATTAGTTGGCGGTGAGGTACCTTATCAAAGGTTTTCTGAAAGTCGAGATAAAGTATATCAATCGCCCTACTCTTATCATACTCACTCAACATCAAGTTGGTGAGACACGACCTATGCCATCTAAACCCATGTTGGGAGTCCTCAAGCAGCGTGTAGGAATCCAAATGGTCAACGATTCTATCCACTATTATCCCCTCTAATAATTTACCTACAACCGAAGTGAAACTAATCGGACGATAGTTCCCTGGACTTTCGTGATCCCCTTTCTTAAAGATAGGGGTCACATTGGCTTCCCTCCAGTCACCAGGCACCTGGCCCATCTCCAACGATTTGTTGAAGACTGTAGCTGACCCAGGAGCCTTAAACGCGCTCAGTTTGTCTATTCTATCGGCAACGAGAGAGAGAGAGAGAGAGAGAGAGAGAGAGAGAGAGAGAGAGAGAGAGAGAGAGACCCCGCAGTAATAAAATGAAAACTCCCACATGGTTTTATTTTTAAGTTACATTTACCTAGTGTTGCAAAAAGAAGTTTTCCTTTTGCACTATGCAAGAGAAAATCCGTTTACATAGAAAACAAATACACTGTATGTTCCATTTGAAAGGTATAATTAAACTGCAAATGAACGTCCATGAAGTATATGTTTCAAATGAAATGTATAACTGAATTATTATGCAGGAGTATGTTGTACGTTTCGAGTGAAACGTATAACCAGATTTTGCAGACATAAAATTTTAATAACTGTACACGACTTTATTTCTCATAATAACTTGATAAGTTAGTGCACCGCCAATTATGAGGTTTAAACATAAATATCACGTGATTCATCGTATTTTCACTATGAGCCTCGTTTATGGGGACTTCATACGAGAAGTAAGTTAGTAAATTTTGAAATGAAATGTAAGAGAGAGAGAGAGAGAGAGAGAGAGAGAGAGAGAGAGAGAGAGAGAGAGAGAGAGAGAGAATCTACTGCAATTTTTCTTGGATTTAAAAAATCTAATTTCCAACGCCTATAATGTTTTAATAAGTTTTAATGTATCATAAATCCTCATTGTATGTTTATTGTTATTAATTGTTGTATACGGATATTATGTGTATCTAAAATATAATTTTTGTGAGCGTCGATCAGATACAACTCTTAAGGAAAATGGGCAAATGCTACTAAAATTTGTGTGGGAAATGTATGATCAAACGTTTAATGTTAGGTGTTAATGGAAGGCTTGGACATGTTTTGGCACTGATGTAATGAGAATTGGGATGACGCTATGGTCCAGATTTTGCCAAATTCCAGTCATTATTTCTTTTTGATTTGATAAAGTTGCAGGAAGAGGACTCGTTTTCTGCCAGGGGTGTTCAAGATGCTCTCAAACGTGCTCAAACAGGACTAATGTCTGTGGTTCTCAGAGCCCAAGGAAAACTTCCCTTTTTCTTTCTTCCACTGGGTAGTGTGTTGTGAGATGCGGCGAAGTGCACAATCTTCTTACAACATACTTGTGTTAAACTAGAGTCTTCCTTGATGGAACGATGGAAGAAGATGGTTCTCGAGGATAAATAGTATATCTTGGAACTCAGACGATCCGTCGACGAATACCAGATCCGTCATTCCAGCATCCGATATCAGATATGCTGCCCACACCATAGTACTAAAACTCCCATGCTGTACTGTGGACTGTAAGCAAGATTCTTCGTAGGTTTTATTTAATTTTTCCACACTCATATGCATTGCTATGACGTATACCCATAGAATGGAGACTTATCTGAAAGAAGAACCGACTTCCAAAATTCGGGAGGCTCATTTCATTCGAACTGGCACCTTACATTTGTCTTCGCGTTCAATGTATCCAGGTTTATAAAGATGCTGTTGAGGTGTGTGTGCACAAATTTATAGTATTGGCTATGTCGGCAAGTCTTGCCCGTCGATTGAACTTTAGTTGATAAACAAGAGCTCGTTTTGATTAGTTCCGTAACAGTTGACGGTCTTCCGGGACGTCAAGGAGATTGTTTTTTTTTGTTTGCATTACAAGACATTGCAATTATATTATTAACCGTACCATATACATGGAAGTCCGAAACATTGAGCATTTTTTTTTTCAGCGCAATGACACTGTAACTGTCTAGTCACCCGACTATATATAAAAGTGAAAAGTGATACGTTGCAAACACCAATAGTATACTAGCTATCTTTTCACCTATGTAAGCTTCGTGGCTCTCTGATATAAACTTTACATGCTATGGTTATAAGGGTTCGCGAGTAAATTCGTGTTTCAATATTTTTATGTTCCTTTATTCTTGCGGGTTTCTGAAGTCTCGCATAAGATTCCTTTCAAATTATATGGTCACACAAAAAGCTTAATTTTAGAATGACTTCAATTCGATCATTACCA
>JAJOZX010001108.1:927500-942500 GCA_023014485.1 Bathynomus jamesi | reverse complement strand
TGTCATGATATAATGCGAACGCACTGACAAAAAAAGACAGTGGTTGACAAAATCGAATTTTTCTCTCTCATCAAAGATGTATACATACGTTTCTAGACCAGTTTTGTACGCTGATTCCAAATCGGTTTTCGGTTTTCCTCTAGCATATCTAGTTATCAAAATATGGCGTGTTAATTTTAGCACAATTTATCGTAAAACTACAACTTTATTCATAAAAAGAAATGTACACCAACCTAAAAACGTTGCGAGTACGATTTTCTTTCATAAACTTGTCCGGATAGTCGCAGTACAACATCCAGCAGTAGTCTGCCAGCATACTTTCGTTCCAGAAACCTTGGTAGCGATTTTTCATTGACTGGATGTCTTGATGGAAGCATTCCCCCTGCTCGTCACTCAGCGCGCCAAGGTTTTTGGGAAAGAAATCTAGATGCGAATGTAAAACATGTATTTTCAAGGACATACGAGAGCCCATTTCTTGATATGCATCGAGCAGTTTCTGAACTCTATTTTTGTCTGCGGGAGACTTGTGGTTACCCAAGAAATTTCCACAAATCTTTTTGAAAGCCTGCCATGCTTTTAGTTCTAAGGTGTTGAGGCTTTTTTCAAAGCCTTCATCCTGCAGAACCTCCCTGATTTGGGACCCCACAAAGATTCCTTCCTTCAATTTCGCGGCACTGATGTTTGCAAATTTCTCAACAAGGTATCGAAACCCTCTCGAATTCGTCTTACCCATCGCTTTCACAAAATTTTTCATTAAGCCGAGCTTAATGTGGAGGTGGCAGGAAAATCTTCTTTGGATCAACTAAAGGAACACACTGGGCACTGCCCGTTCCTGGCTCGTATGTGCTTCTTTGATGCCAGTCACGTCTGATATAATGATCCGCGGTAGCACGGTTGTACCATAGGCATAGGAAACAACAGTATTTCGTGAACCCTCCTTGCATGCCCATTAACATACCAATGACTTTGAGATCACCACAGATATTCCATTGATGAGTGCTGTATTGGATTGCTTTGAGTAGCAGATTCATGTTATCGTACGTCTCCTTTAGATGAACAGAGTGGGTGATCAGGATGGACGGCTTTAAGTTCCCATTATGCAGGAGAACCACTTTTAAGCTTCGCTGTGAGGAATCAATGAAGAGGCGCCACTCAGATGGTTGTGTACCTGTGACAAGTTCTCGAAAAGTCCATTGATATCATGGCAACAGCAGAGCGGACCATCTACTGTAAAGAATGTCGCCAAATCATGGTTTCATTTTCGATAGTGACACACTCAGACGTTCTTCTCAAGTAAGTGTTTCTGCTTGAGTCTCAAGGAGAGAAGTTCTGATTTCTCTTTGGAGAGGGCTAGGTCTCTAATGAGGTCATTCAACTCGTTTTGGGTAAGCCTCTCCGACTCCGATTGCTCTTCGTCAGGTGTGTAGTCAAGATCGGCCGCAGGTCCCACATCTCCACCAATTTATATATATATATGCGATGAATTTCATAATTAAACACGTGAATTGAATGAATGATGCAAACCCACAAGGAAAAAGAAAAATAATTCCAAGGCCTTTCGTGTATTCAGAAGTACACCCCGTCAGAGAATGTCATTCCCTGACGAGGTTACTTCTGAATACACGAAAGGCTTTGGAATCAGTTTTCTTTTTTTGTGGGTTTGCATCATAATAATTATTTTATATATATATATATATATATATATATATATATATATACAGTATATATATAATATTATATATATATATATATATATAATATATATATATATAATATATATATATATACTTATTTATCATTAAAAGTCGCAGCTAATTGCAGGTTCTGCTAAAAAGAAATAAAATAGGTAAAGCAGTTTTCAAGAAACTGGTCCACAGTTTCCCTCAGGTCATATATTTGTCTATCTACCAACCTAACTACGCAATCTGTTTATATTTCTGTTATAGAATATATATATATATATATATTATATTATATATATATATATATATATATTATATATATATATAGATATATATAATATATATATAATATATATATATATATATATCTATATTATATATATATATATATATTACAGGGCGTCCCAAAAAAATGTATACACACTTTAACAGCTGATAGCTCAATTGATGTTTCTTTCTTTCCAAGTTAAACCCATTAGAATTAATAATGGCAGTCAGACTAAGCTTTGAACAAAGGAAATTCATTCTAAAATGCTACTGGAAGTGTGAAAACGCAGTTGAAGTGCAAAGACAGTTAGGAGGGAGTTTCAAACAGATCCACCAACGCGACTTACCATCACTCGAATTAGAGATAAGTTTGAAGCCGATAGAACTGTTCAGAATGTCCACAAGAAGCGTTCCGGATGACCACGGACATCGACAAGCCCCACAAAGCAAGAAAGAGTACTGGAAACGTATCACTAATGTCCAAGAAAATCTGTGCGGCAAGCGAGTCGTGAGGTAGGAATTTCAGAATCGTCTGTCCAACGCATTTTAAAGCGCTGTCAATGGAAAAGTTACATTCCAAGATTAGTCCATGCTATTAATGAAGATGATCCGGACCGAAGAGTGGAGTATTGCGAGTGGTACTTGGCACGATGTGGATGTGGATTGGACGAAGGGGTTTCGTAGAATACCCTCCACGTTCACCAGACCTCACACCACTAGACTTTTTTTTATGGGGATACTTAAAAGACAAAGTCTACGCTATAAAACTTGCAACAGTCGCTGAATTGAGAGCAGCCATTGAACGAGAATGCACACAAATACCAAACGAAATGTTTCGTGATGTTTGCGATTCCATTGCTTCGCGTTATCAGCAGTGCCTGGACCAGAACGGACGTCAGTTTGAGAACAGGCGTTGACAAAACAATTAAATAATGTCTGTAGATTCTATTACATTTTGAAAATGAAATGTATTTTAATAAACACTGCCTTTATAATTATTTAAAGTGTGTATACATTTTTTTGGGACGCCCTGTATATATATATATATATACCGGGCGTTCATAAAAGATCTGAACGATTTGATTCGTTAATATTTTTCATACTAAATAAGATATAAAGCATTAAGCATGTGTAAACGATAGAGCAACTAATAATGTCTTTTTCTTTATAAGACCAACGTTGTCAACATCCATGAACTACGAATCAGGATCAGGGATGCAATAGCGATGGTCGATGCTGGCATGCTTGAACTCACATGGCGAGAAATTGAATGTCGATTGGATGTTGTACGAGCGACCAATGGCGCACATGTTGAAGTTTATTAAACATGTATGTAAAACTATTAGCTGTGCGAGTCACATGGATAAATTTGTTTCTTTGTATGTTATTGGGTTATCACATTAATAAAGATTGAAATCGTTCAGATTTTTTATGAACACCCTGTATATATATAATATATATATATATATATATATATATATATATATATATATTATACATTATGATGGCTTCGAACGACGGTTCAGGATCGACCTGCGGACGACCTCACTGCAGCATCCCGCCTCATTTGCGAAGCTGGTGGAAGAGAGAATTGGTTTTCGCTCTACTCCTGCCCTCGTAACCAGCCACGCATATACGTATATGAAGAGCTCATTTTCAAAAGGTGCTAAGTCCATTTTTGTTCAAAGTTGAGTTTGTACCACTAAAAAACAGTTCATGCCCATGTGCATGAAGGTGTGTTTCGATTAGTTTCAAAAGGTATTATATCCCTTTTATAACGGGCATAATAATATGGCTTCGTTTCCTAAAGGTGCAAAGTCCAATTCATTTTGTTTCCAAAAGGGTCTAAATTCACAATCTACCAACAGCGCCCTCTATAAACTACAATGTTTGTATAATTGTATGTACCTACATCTACAGTGAGAGATAACTAAGGATGTGTGGTAAACACTATGCATGCTGAGTCCAACACATGCATGGCATGGCATGGCATGGCTCAACAGTGGTGTGTGGCTCATTGTCAGGATGACATTTTGGCTTGATATAATTTGATATGATTAATTGAACTGGTAGAGATATTGAAATAAATAATACGGTACTGTTTTTAGTACGGCTGGTTTTTCTTTTGTGTTGTTTCGGTGTAATCCAGAAGTCTTTTGGACAACATGTCTTTAATTGTGTTCCAAAAGATGCCAAGTCCACCACTAATTACAAATAAAAAATGTATTTACAAATTAATCATGTGTACTAGATTTTATTCAAACATCTTTTTTGGGTTAATGGCATTCACTCCTAACATTAATGTGAAAAAAACCTACTTTAAGGACAGACTATAGTAAAAAAAATATAAAATGTGCCAATATCTTAGAAACTGGTTTAATGAACTTAGCGCCTTTTGGAAATTAGCTCTTTATATGTATATACACAGTATATATATATATATATATATATATATATAGAAACGACGTAAGTATAGAGAAGTGTTCTGCACACGAGGAAGAGAAATAACAAACAAATTAAAAATAAGGCACCCGCCCGGGAATCGAACCAGCACGTCTGACCGGCAATTGGAAGATCCTGGGTTCGATTCCCGGGCGGGTGCCTTATTTTCATTTGTTTGTTATTTCTCTTCCTCGTGTGCAGAACACTCCTCTATACTTACGTCGTTTCTATACGTTAATATACTGCGCGGTCATTGCAGTTAAATGTGTATATATATATATATATATATATATATATATATAATATATATATAGATAGATCAAGATCTGGCTCTTCCGAAGACAGTTTAAACTGACGAACACTGAGGAACGCGGAATTCGAGATATCTGCCTCTTTTCTGTTCTAGTTTACATGAAAGCGTGGGCAACAGCTCATCTGTCCATCGAAGCTCCGCTGAATGATTGGGAATTGATGAGGACGCTCCTTCGATACCCGCACAAGAAGATCTCTGATGGTACCACCAAGAAGCTGTCTGCGCACCTGTGGTACCATTCGGAGGAGGCAGTGGGTCTGGCGTTCTTTGATGAGAGGATATCGATGGAAGTGAAGTGCAGCATGGTTGCAACGTTAGATCAAGAAGCCCCTCACATGCCGCCAAAACGATTTTTGGTTCTTGATAATATGTTCCTCAGTGACAGCAAAGGACTGGAGCAACTGATCACAAAGAACACCCGAGGATTCTTCTCAAAACTTCAGTTGCCAGATTGCTTTCTGCTCCACCATCCCAGTTCATGGACGTCAAACTCTGAATACGTGCAAGCTCGGGATGTGGTCTCCAAACTTGCAGTGGTGAACGACAGAGCAGAACGGGCCGTGGCTCTGGTGAAGGAGCTGAACGGAAAGTTGACAGTGAAAGAAGAACAGCTCCAGTTCCTCGTTCAAGTTGTCACTGACCACAGAAAGCAACACCCAGCTCCGAACAAATCAGCATTAGTGAGGACGCAAAAGAACTAATCACTGATCAGCGTATGAGCACCAATTATTCTGCTACTGTATATGTATTTTATTTCTCAAAGTTTTGCTTTTGTTGCTTTTGTTGCCAAATTATGTCTTCTATTTTGATTATATAATAAACTGTTTGTATTCTTTGCGTTTTTAAGTGTCTTACTTTCGTTATTTCACCAAATTGCCTTGTTTTTTATTATCTGGTTCGGCCCAAGCTGCGAACACTGACCAGCTTGTTGACGTCAACAAATGGGTCTTGTTTTCAGTGACGAGGGCGACCTTTAAATGATGACCAATCAGGACCAAATTTCTCTTCCGTATGTTTTACACCAAATGGAACAATTTTAGGGGGTGTCATAGGAAAATATCCATCGTTTAATTTTCCCCCTATTAGCTAGTGACACCCTAATATATATATATATATATATATATATATATATATATATAATATATATATATATATATATATTGTTCCTTGATTCTCCTGAGGATATGAGGGCATACGATTCTCCAAAGGGTATCCGATTCCGTTTGGTGGTGACTTTGAACTTATTCTATTACTGTTCACCTAATTCCGTGAATCTCTTACGACCGATGCATTGCCCTCATACCCTGTCCATGCAGAGAACTAAATTACAGCTTTAGTAAACTTTATAAACATTTTAATTTTATTTACCCACTAATCTATCGGATTCCAAATAAAATATATTAACTTAGTCTGATATTATATACTGTAATTTTGGATTCATTTTTACTCATTTATTTGAACGTAATTCCTTCAATGTCTATTATTTTCTTGAATCAAATTGATCCGAAGAGACATCTGACATCTGGTGTTGATTTCAGTGAAACATGTTTTGGAATTTGTCATGTACCATTATTTCTTGGTTAATAAACTTAATATTGCTATCTTTTCAACTTAACTTCCTTATTCGAATGTTAATTGTTAGTGTGGCTTTACAATATATATAAAAATTATTTCATGAAAGTAATACGCGAATTATATTTATGATGAAAATGACCACGAAAGAAAATTAATACACGAAATAGTGCTCAAACGCTTTCGCCTAATGACATCCTCAGGAACAATGCGTTCTTGAGGATGTCATTAGATGAAATCGCTTGGCCAGTAGCGGATTTATAGATTTGCCGCCCCAAGGCCATTTACTATATGCCGCCCCAAGTATGGAGAAAAAAGTTATATTTAAAAAAAAAAAATTTAAATTTCAAGACAAATTTCAAACTCACGTTTTAAAGGAACTCAAATACATTCATTTTAGGGACAAAATGATAATAATAATAATAATAATAATAATAATAATATTTCTTCTCGATTTTCTTGTTAATGTTTTATATTTTTTTATAATTATTTTTTTATAATTTTTAATTTTTATTCCGCCCATGAAACCTTGCCGCCTTTAGGCCTACGCCTTTTTGGCCTCTACATAATCCACTAATGGTTTGAGCACTATTTCGTGTTTTAATTTTATTTCGTGGTTATTTTCTTCCTCCTCCTCATATATATATATTTGCAAAATTTGTTCTCCATTAGGGTTCGAACCCAGGACCCCTGACTCTGAAACGCGGTCGTTAACCATTAATCTACGACAAGAGAAAAGTTAACAACAACTTGGCGACATTTCATCACTTGGGGCCAGCGTCCTTGGCTCAGTGGGTAACACCATTGCCCTCTAAGCGAATTGAAGACGCTGAGGTTGTGGGTTCAAACCCCGATGATGTTGGTAATAATGATACAGGAGTTAGAGCAATGGTACGCATTGCCTGGCCTGAGCGCTGTGCCAGTTTCTGGCCCTCCTCACTGATTCATCACCGGAGGAAAATACATAACGTTTTCGCGTCGAACGGTGTTTTGACCTTGTTAACCCCCCCTCCCCGCACCCGAACTAATGGACAACATTTAATTCACATCTATCTGACAAACACGAGGGTACCATTAAATGGAAATATGATATAAACGTATAATCTCGCATTTTTTGCGTAAGCAAAATTTATATTCCATCAGGATTCGAACCATGGCCCTCTGACTCTGAGACGCGAAAGTTGACCATAAAGCTACGACAGGATAAAAGTTAACACAATCTGGCGACATTTTACTCATGGGACCCTCGTTTTTACTAGATTGTTGCTGCATTGATGCACGTTAATTATTGACTTCTATACAATAAAAACAATTTTCTTTACAAAAAAGAATGACTCAAAGATTTCATCAATAGAACTTGTGTCTTTGATTTTCTTTCTGCATTACTCTCTCCTTCTTACCTCTATTGATGTTTAATTACAGTTTGTAAGCCACGCTGTTGGATATGTTGGGACCAACACCACTTCCTGTTAGATCAAGGAGGTTAAACGACATTGGGTTTGGATTATAGTTGCATGGGTGATCGTCCTCCGAGTTCGAATGACCGAGCAACTAGTGGGTTGAATCTATGTAAAGCTATATGTCTTTTCCGTCACATGACCTTTGCTGTTATGAAGGAAATTAAACAACACCAAACGTTATCATTAACCAAAATAATATAATATAATAATATATATATATATATATTATATATTATATATATATATATATATATATGATATCACCTTAAAATTCTTAATAATTTTAAAATCTACCAAAAGCCCAGCTCGATTTCTCATATATATTATATATATATATATATAATATACACACACATATACAGGGTGTCCTAGAAGTCTGGGCTCAGGGAAAATAGACATTATATTTTTAAAATGAAACAAACACATTTCTAATGTCAGTTTTACATAATTCAGGAAAGAAAATACCCCGATGGCTCAGTATACAAATCGAGAGAAGGTGGAACTGGTATTGCTACATGTTTTCGGAAAAAGCCAGAGGAAGGCATGTTCGTGAAATAACTGACATGACTCCTTCAGGCTTTTTCCGGAAACATGTAGCAATACCAGATCCACCTTCTGTTGATTGACATACTGAGCCCTCAGGGTATTTTCTTTCCTGAAATATGTAAAACTGACATTAGAAATGTGTTTGTTTCACTTTAAAAATATAATGTCTATTTCCCTATGAGTCCAGACTTCTGGGACACCCTGTATACCCAGTATATGTAAAAGTTTTGGCATGATCTGAGGTAATAAAACTGCTTAGTTGTTAATAATACGGTCTTTCAGCATGCACCTTAAGCAGATAGAGTACATTTACTCGAGCAATATATATATATATATATATATATTATATATATATATACAGGGTGTCCGAGAATTATCTGTACAATGTTTGGCTGTTATTAAAAGTCAACCATGAAGTGTAGAAATTCCAGTGTTGTCCCATTTAACAGAGAATCTCATTAAGTTTTTTCTGATACCACGTTTTGACAAGTTTTTTAGAAATGTACGCGGGTGACAGACATTGATGATTTAAAAGCAAGAATCAGAGCTGCTATTGAGCGAATTGATGTGGATATGCTGCAGCGTACATGGCAACATTTGGAGTATCGATTGGATGTTTTGCGAATCACTAATGGTGCACATATCGAATGTTTGTAACAACGTTACTTTAATAAAAAGAAACTTTTGAAAATACAGATTCTAAATAATCTTGTTTAAGAATTTTACGTGTGTTATCAAGAATTTTATTAAAAGATGAAATTGTACAGCTAATGTTCGGACACACTGGAATTTCTAAAAAACTTGTCAAAACTTGGTATCAGAAAAAACTCAATGAGATTCTCTGTAAAATGGGACACACTGGAATTTCTACACTTCATGGTTGACTTTTAATAACAGCCAAAAATTGTACAGATAATTCTCGGACACCCTGTATATATATATATATATATATATATATTTTAGCATGTGTAATCAATTTTTTCTTTTTCATATGACAAATAACATTATAAATATAGTGACTTATAACATACGATCAGTAAGAAATTTTTATAATGATGTATGTGACATTCGTAACAGGCCTGACTTAGTGTTAATACAGGAACACTAGCTACTCATACAAGAATTAAATTTCTTATCTAAATTCCAACGGTGAATTTATGTATTATGCATCATCCAAAGTTCATTTGTCTAATGATTTGTTGTTAGGAATGCCTTATACGGAGGATAGTAGGCTTTCATATAAGGAAAAATCTTACTGGATCCATAAAATTTTTGCCAAGTGTAAATGATAAATTGTTAGGAGTAGAAATGAACATAAAAGGAGAAGACATTTTAATTTGTTAACTACCACTAAAACACTTATTAAATGTTAGTCCAACTTCAGCAGAACCTGAAATTAAATATCTTAATAAAGGTTTCAAAACAGGGTCATCTTCTGGTATAGATGGAATGTCGGGTGAACGTGTAAGATGTCAATGAATCTTTATTATTATATTTATATATGTGGGATACTTTTCATACTACTTCTGATTAGTTTCGAACAACAGTTCAAGATCATTTAGGGGGATTTGATTTAGGAAAGAATTGCTTTCAACTCTCATCCTACCCTCATAACCAGCTACCCATGGTTGGTCAGGAACTTTACACAGGAACCTGTCGAGTTGATATTTGAAGATAGGTGCGCCGGTGTATTGGAGGTTCTTCAGTTAATTTTGGTAGCTCGTTAAAGAATTTGGAACCCTCGTATTTTGAGCGTATTTTCTTCGTTTTCACGAACCCCCGTCCCACGGCAGCTGGGACAGTACAAAATCTACCTCTTCTTTCATTCCAGTGTGTCTTCATTTCAATTTCCAAACTTCTCGACATATCCTTGGAATATTTTCTTTACGTATATTATAGCGTATCGCTCACATCTTCTCTCCAGGGAGTAGAGTTTCAAGGATTGTTGTCGCGACCATTAATTAGTCTTCATCTTTCGTTTCCTCTATCTTGGACGTAAAAGTCCTTTGTATGGATTCTATCTTTGCAATGTCTCGTTTTCTCTATGGGTTTGTGAGTATTGAGCGATACTCAATTATTATTTCTTCCCATTTTGTTATGATGAAAATTAATATATGTTTCTGTAAATTTTTTTGTTATTACTATATAAATAAATGGTATTGTCTATTATCTTCCTTCATATTACACTTTTTATTGGATGTACAGTTTCCCAGAAAAAGTTCGCCTAGAAACATAAATTTTTTAAAAGGCATAAAAAAATTACTAATTGGTATTTTTTTATATTTTATTATTTTGGGTGGAACCCCCCACCCCCACCCCACGAATCATTACGGAGTAGTAATTTTTAATACTTTTTAGGAATTTCATGCTTCTTGGCGAATTCTTTTACAGAATTGTATCTCTTTTCAGTAAAAATTATATATATATATATATATATATATATATATATATATATATATATACACCTTGAACATTTTACAAAAATATGTCATGTGTATTTGTTTGTTAATTTATATTTTTATTTTAAAATTTTGAAGTCACGTCAAAGAAAGAATGTTTACTTGACCAATTCTGCGATTTGGAAGAGGTATGTGTGTATAGTGATTTACATTCATGATTACTTATATATATATATATATATATATATATATATTATATATATATATATATATATATATATATATATATATATATATATATGGAGAGAGAGAGAGAGAATATGTTCAGTGATGAAAATGCAAATATATGCATATAGCCTGTACTCGTGTGTATACATATTACGTATGCTCATATATCTCCCAGCTCACTTTATACCGGCCTAACTTATATATATATATATATATATATATATACATATATACTGTAGTCTATATATGTGCATAAAATGTTACTGTATATGTGTGTATATAAAGGTTTTGAAAACGCTTCGTGCATGCAATCATGCAGCTAATGTTGCGAAACCAACATTAATTAATTGTAAACGTTGCCAGATTGGCTTTTAAACGTTTTGGAAAACTGCGGCAAAAGAGTTCGATGTCTCAATAAAGAAATTAGATTTCTGATGAATTTCGCCGAAATTCGCATGCAATGAAAATATAAAATTTATACCCAAAGTTCTTTAAAGAAAATTTAGTACTTTTTAAAAGGTTCATCTTTAATTTTTTTTTTCCTCTTTTAGAGCGCATATAAATAATGTATAGTGTATATATATATATATATATATATAATATAGAAGAGAGAGAGAGAGAGAGAGAGATAGTGTGGGTTAATTTATGTGTGTAAAAAAAGGGTTCAAAACATTTATGAGGCTTTCTTTCTGGGATTCGATTTCTTATTAATGAAATGTTAATAATATTAACAAGATTTGATTTTTCTATAACCGTGATGTTAACAATTAGCATTATCGCAAAATAGATTTATTTAATTACTATATATGTATCGCAATAATAATTATTATATATATTATATATATATATATATATATTACATGTAAATTTTATATTTTTTTTGAAAGGTGAATGTACAGTATATTAAGTTTTAATTTTTAGGTTAACTAACTACCACGGAATAAAATTTTAATACTTTAAAAAGATTCATTGTTCATATATATATATATATATAGAAGAAATATTTTTAAGTTAAAAAAACAGAGAAATTATAACTGGCAATAAAAGGTACTTTCACAAGGAAAGAATTTTAAAAATGTTGTTCAATGATGTATATAATAGTACAGTCGTATTGCACATTGCAATTTGGGTAAAAATCCGTAATATATATATATATATATATATATATACTTTATATATATATATTTTTTATTTTTTTCCCGGCGCGCATCTTGCACAAACGACTGGTTCAAAAATGTTCTCCTTTATGTTTGTGCGGCTGCACGGGTTGGTTGGTTGGTTGGTTGGCTGTGTTCACAAGATTAGATGCTATCTGTTCGTAATGATACACTAACTGCGCATGCGCATCCATAGCGGTTATCATAAATCGTTTATATAATTTATTTTACTGTAAACCATATTATAATGATAAACTTTAATTCTCTCCGCCATTAAAAGCACAATTGTAAAAGTAACAAATGCACATAAATTGTACTTTAAAAACGTTTTGTACAAAAAATTTACATATACATAAATTGTGCGATAAGTAAGGTGTGTATATATATATATATATATAATATATATATATATATATATATATATATATTGGGAGGGTTGTTTAAAAGTCAGGAAGAAGTATAGCAATTTAGATTTTTTTATTTATCTGATGGTGCTATGGTGCCTGACTTTTGACAACTTCATATATATATATATATATATATATATATATATATATATATATATATAACTTACATATGAGAAAAAGGCTTCCAAAAGAAAATTATGGAAAGTTGATTGCCAACCACCTGACAACAATTCCAAGCTCCGTAAACACGCGAGACCTAACTTGAGAGATGGGCGGAGCCAACATACGGGATATCTTATTTACTCGTGTAATTACCAATATTCGCTCGTATCGAAGGGTATAAACTGGCCATTACTGTCAAAAAACAATCTTGAAGTTTATAAAGAGTCAAAAGTGATGTCCCGACCTCCCAATTAGCTCTATACGACACACAGCTTCTATGAGGATGGATCTATTATTATTATTAGGTCTATTATTATTATTATTAGTATTATTATTATTATTATGAACGAAAAGTTGAAGGATACTCGTCATTTTGAGAATTACGTTGATAAGGAATTAATACTAGGTTGACACCAGACTTACGTACGAGATGATAAATATCGGCTACGTTGTTTTCAATTATTGAGGCTGTAAAGTGTAAAGAAATTTTAGCGTCATGCTTTATAATTATATATATAAATCATCTGTGTATGTACGGCTTGTCTGAACCATAAAATTCATTACAGGTTTTCATATAACATTTACAGTCGGTATACTTGCCTATATATATATACAGTATATATATACACACACACACATCATGTGTGTGTGTGTGTGTGTGTGTGTGTGTGTGTGTGTGTGTGTGTGTGTGTTCACGTTATTTATAAATGACTTTTTAATCCCATATAGTATGGCAGTATATAATTTACAGTGTATATATATATAATATATTATATTATAATATATATATATTATTATATATAATATATATATATATATATAATTTTGTTTTTAGATAAAGAGAGATAAGGAAGAAGATAACAATAATTAACATATTCTTTTAATATGTTAATTTTTTTTTATCACTATTTATTGGAGCGTTAAAATTCTTTCCATATCTAATAAGCTTTCAATTTGTTACCTTCTTTTTTTTGGCGTAATGTTCACGTGCAAAAGAGAGAAGAAAATTGCAACATTTTAATTATAGGATCGCAAAGTAATATGATGTAAATTAGATGCAAGAATATTGCAAATTTATTATATATAATAATTTATAATTATTTATTGTTAATTAATTAATTAATAATGTCGAATTTACTATCGTAAATCTTCGGCTTTTATTTTTTGTAATTTTTTTTTTAATTTTTAACTTTTTTTTTTTTTATCTTTTAATCTCGTGTGTGTGTACGCCTAATGTACGTCTGTATGCACGTACAGGCGGGGGTGGGGGGGTGGGGGGGGGTCGTCTATAAACCTAACATTTTTATAAGGTATAAAAAAATTAATAATTAGTTAAAACTGAATTCTATTTTCAAAATTTTATTAATGTCACCGAAAAAGATTAAAAAAGAATTATCGAAAGTAAAACAGAATACTTATTAGGAATTGGTAATTTTTATGCTTTTCGAATTTTTTTTCTTTTTTTTTGTTAATATTTCTTGGCAAACTTTTTTCTGAAACTATACATATTATAAACATGACAGGCAAAAGTTATTCGTAGCGAACGTTCAGTGAATGGAGAAAAACTCATTGCGGTACGTTCGTATGTATACTGTAGGAGATCTTAGAGAATTATTTCTCTCTCTCTCTCTCTCTCTCTATATATATATATATATATATATATATATATATATATACCGTCGACATTATACAGTAACATAAAAGCGTCATAAATTTTAGGTTGTGTAATAAGTTTGTGTAGCAATAACTGTCATGTGAAGTATGTTTTTTGTGTCATTCTGCGTCACTGAAATGAAAATGTTTATGTATACAATATTTTCAACTTTGAATCTTCATTTTTCTTTCAGGAAAAACACGTGTTTGGGGTCGAGGTCAGTAGGTGTGTTTTTCTTTTTCTCGGAAATGTTTGTCCTTTCCTCAAATTAAAAAAGCTCTTTCTGATGGTTTTTCTTTTCAAAATAATAATAATAATAATAATAATAATAATTAATAATAATTGTTTCGCATATTCATGTTTGGTTTTCGGATGTAATAACCTTTGTAAATGGTACATTTTTTTTTATGTTTTTGCTCTGGAATACGAATCCAGCACTGCTCCAGCACGGTAGTGGTTTGATGAGTGATCGTCTTTTGTGTTCAAATGATGTTGTCTGAATCCTGAGTAAATCTTATATAATTTATCTTGAAATTTAACTGAGATGAAATTTTGTCAAGATCTAATTTAAAAGTTGTTTTTTTTCAACGTAATTTTAATCTAATGTCAATCTAATTACATCAGTGAAATTAACAAAATTAACTATATATAAAAAATCTCATAATATTTTATACAAATTTTGATAATGAAAGTTAATTTAAAATAACTAAG
>JAJOZX010001108.1:892500-920000 GCA_023014485.1 Bathynomus jamesi | reverse complement strand
CGCCCCATTAGCAGCCCAGCCTCTTAACCACTAGGCCACCTAGGGTACCCATTTATCTACCAACCACTTTCTTTATTGTGTGGAAAGATGAACAGCTGGGTTTTGCTGCGCGCCGGCTGCCGTCGGGTCTCGAACCCGGTATATACACACACCACCGTTTCTAAAAATAGTAATTGTTACAGTTGACCGAATACGGAACGATTTTGAATCTTTTTTATTTTGTAAAGTCGATATAATTGGTTCAAAATCGGTCCAGAAAGGAAAGTCGTTCCATACAGATCACCGTCTATAAAAAGTAATTGCCCCACTTGCTGCATGAACCGATTATGGAACGATTTCTTTGTGAAACGAATGGTTCATCATTGAAGCCGTTGGAACAACTTTCCTTTCTCGACCAATTCTGAACCAATTATATCGACATTACGAAGTAAAATTTATTCAAAATCGTTCCATATTCGATTAAAATGGAACACTTAAATTATTAGAAACGGTAGTCTGTAGGGACAACTTTACTTTACAGTGTATTGCAGTAATGCAAGCTTGATTCTTAACCCTTTCATACCTGATTTTCGTTTACTTTTCATGCCACAAAAAACACTTGTGTTATATCTCCAGAATGACTAAAATCTCATAAAATTTGATGGTCTCATTTGCGCCCATATGGCATGAAAGGGTTAAAGTTAAAATGCTAGTTGATGTTACGGGAAAAAAGGTGACACAGTCAGACGTTATTTCAGTAGAAAGTTTTGTTGTTCTATCGAAATATAAAGTCACCTTCATGGTGTATACAAAAACATAGGAATAGAAATTCGATGAAGGATTATATGTTCGTTAGTTTAATGACTGTATCGTGATTAGATAATCAATTTCAACCTATGCTGCAAACCAGGACACTAATAATACCATTAATTCACACGAAAATAAACAATTAATATCTGAAAAGAAAAACTTACTTTAACTCATTTTATTATCAGAAAATGGTAAAACGATGATTCAACGAAGCTTGAAGTTTGGGTGCATGGTAAGTAAAGGCCAAACTATTATTAATGTATTGAAAGGAATATAATATGTAAAGGAAATTTTAGAATGAGGACATGGTACTGGATTTTCTGAAATGCACATGTGTTAGAAAGTAAAATAACTATCTCTCTCTCTCTCTCTCTCTCTCTCTCTCTCTTTCTATATATATAGATAGATAGAGAGATAGATAGATAGATAGATAGATAGAGAGAGGGAGAGAGTTGAATTAACAGTATGGTATGAATAAACCCCTCGTCGCTAATTAAATCAGAATTTATGAAACGTCCGATAGAAATCTGCTTTGTATTGGCAATGACATGCAGATTCGTCATGCAGGACGTAAATTGAAAATTAAAGATGCATGAACATCGACCATTGAATAAAAGAGATTATTAATTTGAAGGAAGAACAAAGTGGGGGGACTAAACAGTTCACTGAATAATGCAAATGTTAATGAAGTGAGGAATTATAAAAAAGTGATCGAGTAAAAGAACTCACAACTCACTTTTTTCCCCGTGTTTGATTTCGTAAGTGAATTATATATTATGGGACAAAGATTCAGTGTCTACGCACAAAATCAAAATGACTCGTGCGTTGTCGTATGTATCTCATAGTGAGGCATTAAGAGTTACTCATAGTCTGTTTTATTAGTTTGAAACACTTGGACATTTAATAACTTCTGAAAAGTAACTCATGACTACTCATGATTATCTGAATTGCCTCATACACAGTCAGGTTTTGGAAAAGTGCCTTAACAGCGACATCGAGATGGATGAACAAACACGTCTGAACTCGAGTCAATTGTGGTTGTGTGTACGTAGCTAGTGATTACTTCTTAACCGCAATGTATGTTTAAACGCTAAGATTAAGCTACTGTTTATACTCTCTTGTTACAAGCGTCCGTATAGCTCAGTGGGTCACACTCTTTCCCTGTAACCGAAGTGAAGACAATGAGGTCGTCGGTTCCCGATGGTGCTGGTGATAATAATCCCGGAATTAGCGCAATGGGCCGCATTCGACTGGCCTGGGCGCCATGCCATTTTGTGGCTCTCGTGACTGATTATTGCTCTGTTGTAATAACTGCTTACCTAATTTGGTATTGAATCTACGTTCCTGCATTATTTATTACTTTGAAATAAGGTTATATATATATATATATATATATATATACACACACACACACACACACGAGTATATATATATATATATATATATATATATATATATATATATATATATATATATATACGAGTTGTGTGTATATAATAGTCTAATACTTCATGTTATATCCTTTGTTTTGTCTTTGGGTTTCTTACTTCTGTCTAGGGTTAAGTGACCCTTGATTAAGTTAGGTTAGTTAGGGTATAATAAATTAGGTTATGGTTAGCTAGGATAGGGTTAAGCAAGGTTAGGTTAGGTTGAATTATAAATCATCATTCCAAGGATTCTCACTTTCGAGCGCGAATGAGAATGGGACTGTCTTGAAACGGGGATGAATCATTATTTCTTATCAAATCAGGATTGGATTACATATTACACTCACCTCAATCATGACCAACTATTTTGTTACATAATAGAAATGGATTGTTAAAAGTTATTTACAACTCGTTTTAAGTTACTATGCAATGTGTTGTGATGCTACTTCAACGTTAGACTGATTAAAAGTACTTCTTCTCATTGATTTATAATATGTTGTTGTTTTTTGAGTTAGGGTGGGGGTTGTTTCACCTCCTTCGGAACCAAGCAAAGGTTATGCTTATGATGGAGGGAACATACAGCTTTATGTGGGACCCGAACCATCTATATACAAATCGTTACTACATCATCATAAGGATGAAGAAAAGGGTCGCCCATCCAACAAATGGACAAACGCACCGTTGCTTCACCTCACACACTTATCTAACGGGAAGCGGAGTGGCAAACTGGCCACCACCTATTCCTTCTTCAAACTCTTTTTTTTTTTTTTTTTACTTTTACTGATCGTCCGTTTGATTACATTTTAAAGATTTCGATCGCACCTCATTTTAACCTTTTCCTTTCGAGCGAATACAAATTTAATTCTTTTAGCTAACACTTCTCCATATAGTCTTTCATTTATCAGCTAAAGACCAGGTTAAATTCTGCATTGCACCTGTTCTGATTTATCTTTAGACTTATATGGAGACCAAGTAAGTATCGCACGTATAGAAGATAAAACTATTTCCCATTTATTCAACGTTATGGTCCGTAAAACCATATTTTATTCGCTTTGTTGAGGTATAACGCGCCCACTGCGTGTTCATTTTCTCAAATATGAACAGGGGAAAACTATAAAATTTTCTTGTTCGCTTTGCCCGGGAATGTGTCCTATATAGGTGCACATGTTTAGGAATAAATAATCAGTGCGGAGGGCCAGAAACTGGCACAGCGGCTCAGAACAGACTAATGTGGCTCATTGCGCTAACTCCTGTGTTATTATGATCAACATCAACGGGATACGCGTGTTCAGGAATACTGAACAGGATTTTTTTTCTTGTGGAACAAAAAAGTTGTTGGTGCCACCTGTCGTCATGAATTATTTTTGATGGAATATTTGGGCACCTAAAGGACTCAAACGACTACTACTACTACTACTACTACTACTACTACTACTAATAATAATAATAATAATAATAATCACTGAAGATGACCAGAAACTGGCACAGCCTTCAGGCCAGACGAATGCGGCCCATTTCTAACTTCCAGGATTATTATTAACCAGTACCATCGGGAGTCGAACCCCCGACCTCAGAGACTCGACTCATTACTTGCCAACGTCCGTAGGTCAATGAGTAACGCCGTTTTCCTACAAGAGGTGAAGACACTGAGGTGGTGGGGTGCTGGTATTAATAATCCAAGAGTTAGTGCAATGGGCCACTTTCGTTTGAAATGAGGGATGTGCCACTTTCTGCATGGGTTTACTCACTCATTATTATTATTATTATTACCTATATTACTACGATACTTATATATATATATATATATATATATATATATATATATATATATTAGAGAGAGAGAGAGAGAGAGAGAGGGGAGAGAGAGAGAGAGAGAGAGAGAGAGAGAGAGAGAGAGAGAGAGAGAGAGTAAAGCATTGGTTATCAGAAAACCAGTTATCTGAAATATCGATTATCCAAAATGCTCCTCAGTCACCAATTCCCCAATAACCGTTCTTTTTTCCTTTTTTTTTAGATTCGTTGCGTGTTTGTTTATCGTTGCAATGTTGTGAATCTAAGAAATGAGTTCAAAAAGGAAGTGAGTAGTCCTCTCTATCCAGGACAAAGTGCAAATCGAAAACAGACTAAAGAAAGGTGAAACAGCTACGAATCTTGCTAAAGAATTTAACGTTGGAAATTCCACAATACCGGACATTAAAAAAAGAGTGAGCATAACTTGTTAAAGTTTGTGACATCCCGCGGATGAAACGGGACTGCTTTGGAAGGCTCTGCCGAGAAAATCCCTTGCCTCAAGGCGCGAGTCAGCTGCTCCTGGTACAAAAGTTAGCAAAGAAGCATTTGACTGCTATGGTCAAGGCACCCACAGACACCCACAGGCTTCCTATGGTGATCATAAGGAAGGACAATAAACCAAGATGTTTTAAAAACTGCAGCATGCAAGCTTTTCCTGTGACCTATTTCTCCCAGAGAAATACTTGGATGGAAGGTCAAACTTTTCGACAGTGGTTTCAAGGCACCTTTGTGCCATAAGTTAAACGTCTTCAGAAAGAAAAGAGAAAAACTGGTCCAATTCTTCTGTTAATCGATAATGCCCCAGGTCACCCCTCTTCTGAACAGCTGGACATAAAAAGTGAAAATGTCAGGGTTAAGTTCCTTCCGCAGGAACGTTAAATCGCTAATCCAGTCCATGGACGAAAAGGGATTATTGAGACCTTCAAGAGAAATTACAGAAAGATATTGCTGCGCCGGCTTCTAATGGAACATGATGACGAAAGGGTTGTTCAGCTTTTCAGGTGTACTGACAGCAAACAGTGTGTGTACATTAGGGCGGCTCGTTTTTACACTTTTTTCGATATTTGATTGGGGGGGTAGTGCGGAAAAGTTGCGATTTGGAGAGAAAATAAAGTGTGTAATTTTTTTTTGATCTACGTCAATACCTTCCGGTGGCGGCGAGTCCTTAAAAATCGAAAAATAGTGTAGTGATACTTTTATTAAACAAATTAATATTCTTAACTAAGCATTACTACAATAGGCCTAACGGGGTAGATTGGAAAATGGTTTTAAAGACTTACAAAATAAACAATAAAAATTTCAGCACAATCTGTTAATAACTTCCGGTGGCGTCTTAGCCGTTAAAATATCCAAAATATTGATTTAAAGCAAGTTTTAACAAGATGTTATACAAATGTTAATTCCGGTATATTTCTGTGCAAACAACCCTGAGAACACTATTATAGGCTTGAATAAATTAATAGCAGTCATTGAACAATGAACATTATATAAAAATTATATAAAATTATATAAAATTTTTATGTGTTTTTAGGCCTATTTTTCGATTTTTAAGGACTCGCCGCCACCGGAAGGTATTGACGTAGATCCAAAAAATTTTATACACTTTATTTTCTCTCCAAATCGCAACTTTTCCGCACTACCCCCAATCAAATATCGAAAAAAGTGTAAAAACGAGCCGCCCTAGTGTACATGGTTGCAAAAACGTGGAAAAATGTACTGGCAGTGACCCTACGGAGAGCTTGGAGAAAACTGTGTCCAGGAAGTGACGTAGATCGGGACTTTGATGACTCTGACACTCAACCAATTTCTTTTGTCCAGCTAGTACAAGACGTTCCAGATTTTCACGAGTGCTCTACTGAAGACATAGATCAGTGGTTACAAACACACAAGGATGTCCAGGCTGTACACTGCTGACTGAGAATGAGACTTTGGTTCACTGCAAGATGAAGAGGATGCCAATGAAGATGAAGAGGCAGAATTGACAACACCATGTCCTTCTCACTCCGAGGCTTTTCAAATCGTAGATACAGCACTTAAGTGGTTTGAATTACAAGACAAAACTGACATGATGTCTCTTCTTTCATTAAAGAGAATCTGTAATTTAGCAACTGCGAAAAGACTCTCGGGTTTAAAACAAAAATATACGACTGACTTTTTTAAATTCGTGATTAGACAAGAAGTGTACTGTATGTACAAACATTTGTAGAAACACGACTGCATAATAATGTAGTAGAGATTTTAAACAAATACAGTACTGTGCAGTACAATTCCATTCATTCTATTTTATTCTGGAGACCTTCTTGTACACTATTGTACATTGTACACTGTAGAGTGTACACTATTGATTATCCGAAAAAGTCGGTTATCCGAAATGGCTTGTCTCCGTTACTTCGGATGTGTGTGTGTGTGTGTGTGTGTGTGTATCCATAAATTGTCATTACAAATTCAATTAAATTTCAGTTGAATTTGTAAGGATAATTTATGGACATCCCATATATTTAGGGGCTTATTTGAACCCTGTATGTCTTACAATTATTATTTTAACAAATATTTAATGTATAACTTTATACTTACACATTGGTATATAGTAAATTTTGAATAATATCTTTTATACTTTAAGAAAGTTATCCTAAACGTATATATAAAATCTTCTGTCCGTGCCTTTATCATGTTCTGTCTCTCGAATTAACAGAGTGAGGGAATCCTGTTCACTTGATACAAGATAAATGAGAATGATTATCTCTCAATGTAAAATATTGAACAGGAATTAGGTGTTCCTTTGTAAGTCCGGGACGATCCTTCTCATGAAGTCTCCATTCATGCTTTCATTCGTATTACGTCTCTCTTCTCTCTCTCTCTCTCTATAACAATCTGTTGTTAATTGAAATGTTATAATGACGTATAGTCACCCTTAAAAACAACTTTTAATTGTTTGACAGAAAACGAGACTCTGTTTCAAATTTTTTCAGTTACACGTGTGCAGTAGTATAGTTTAATTTGCATATCTACGAAGTCATGCAAGGATTCTGTTTTTGAAACTCTTATTATTATGTCAGGCAAACACTTCATTCTTTATATATAATGCGCTGATTTTTATTTCTTCCTTATACAAGGTTTTATCAGAATTTGTAGGAACCCTTAACTCTCTCTCTCTCTTCTCTCTCTCTCTACTATCTATTTCTGTGTAGCTGAATAACTAATTAAATAGTTACAGTATTAATAGCAGCGAAAGTTAATTCAGTATAGGTTTATGATTATAAACACACACACACACACACACACACACACACACACACACACACACACATATATATATATATATATATATATATATATATATATATAGAGGTTGACTTATGTATTTAAAATGTGAAAGAAGTGGATTTATTAAATGGAACCTTGAATAATGGAAGAGGGCCATTATTTTATTCCTTTCTCATAAAATCGTTTGACTCTAAATATGGACCGCTTTCACTCATTACCCAAATCGTTAGATGACCTCCGATGCTTATTCTCGCGGCAATAAGAAGCGCCCTCTAGCGGAAGGGGTCAGACGGAGGAACTGCCGATTATTGGTGTGTGATACCTCCTTATACAAATTGACTCTTAATACAGGAGAGAATATAGATAAAAGAAGCTAAACCCTCTTTGTCTTTTGATGACCATGCAGTTGGTCATGCGTGGGATCGATCGACCTCCGTGCACGAAGTTCGAACATGGTCACGGAGGAGGCCACCACACTTATTCGTTGCTATATAACTATTTAATGCAAGGTTATGATAGGCTCCCCTCCACCACGAAGAAGTCAGCTATAGGTGACACCGCCTTAAAAAGGAAGAAAAATTGGAAGGTAAAATGAGAAGTTTTATTCAGTGTGTGTGCACGCCATATATATATATATATATATATATATATATATATATATATATTACCGCGGTATTATATTGTAACATTTTAAATGAAAGCTTATATATATATATATAAAAATCTAAAAAAAAAGAAGAAGCCATTTCCTCTCACTATGCTTCGTGTGAGGAGAAACCGACGCAAGAAACTTCTAACAGGTATATATATATATATATATAACAAAACCTACATGCATATAGTCTATAATTCTACATAATAAAAAGATAAACAAAATTCCTTTTAACTTTCTAAGCGACACGAACCCTGTTCCATATTTATCTTGAACGTCAAAACAGTTCATTGAATGGTAAAAATAAATCAGAGAATACCGCGTAATTTCACGCTATTCAAATCGCAATCGTAAAAAGGGTTTTTGAATCCTTCTAATGACAAAATATTACTCTGATTTACGGAGGATAATTCTCTGCATTTGGAATATCATCTTCAAAGGATGTTTCAAACATTCTGTCATCTTATCATTTATTAATTTAGAATTCTGTAGCATTATTTCTTATCTACACACACACACACACACACACACACACACACGCACAAAGGACTAGCCTGTGATCGGTCCTTCTGCATGCAGCATCCCTCTTTATTTATTGTGTTTGATGAAGTAGAGAATTGCTTTATACTCTTAGACTCATCAATTTCTAGTCAATTAAGGGCTTGGCTTAGGAATTTGTTAAGTCGATTATATATTATTAGCTGAATAATATATATATATATATATATATATATACACACACATACATACTGTATATATATATATATATATATATATATATATATATATATATATAATATATATATACATATATACACACACTGGTATATAAGCACATAATGAAATAACTCTTAAAGTTTGGATTAAAGAAATAAAAATAACTTAATAAATTGTAATTCTTTTTAACCTTTACGTTAATGGAGTAATTTTAGTAATTTAACATGGAAATGATTTTTGAAAAAAAAAAAAAAATTCTTAAGTTTATCAATCAAATGTGAATTGAATTCCGTATCATGCTTTATAATGAAACCATTCTCTAAACGTATAAAATTAAGCATGAATACATTTTTTTTAAATAAATTTGTTGGGGAGTTTGTGGGAGACTTAATTATCGAAGTATACCTTAAATTAGAAAATAGTTTGTAATTATATTAAATTGTATTGAAGATTCTGCAATTAAAAAAAAAAACATATATATATATATATATATATATATAGATAGATAGGTAGATAGATAGATAGGTAGATAGATAAATAGATAGATATATATTTATTAACAACCAGTAACAAATAGGAATTACTTCTTTTTTTATAACGACCACAATTATCAAAATCACGATATTTTTATGTAATCACAGACAAGAGCATTCTTTAAAACTTACGTTTTCTAATCATAATTTCTTGGAGGGAGAACTTTTTTTTTTTAAATTAAATTTTAAATTATACAAATTTTACATAAACAAATCATAATGTTTTTGCTACATGATATATGATTTAAAAATTAAAAGTACAATAATTATCGTATTCAAGATTTAAAAATTAGGGATACAATAATTATCGTATTGAAAAATTTTAAAAAGTGAAGATAGATATTTAAAAAGGTTCCAATTTTAGTTGAGATTTTTTAAATTTTAAATAAAAGAATTAAAATTTAAGAAAATATTTAAGAAACTAAAAGGTTAATATTTGTTAACTAAAACAACAGAAAATAATAATAACAAAATTATTATTATTATTATTATTATTATTATTTTTATTATGATTATTATTATTATTATTATTATCATCATTATTATTATTTTTATTATTCAATAGAAATCTTATACAAATATTTGAGTTTTTCTTCCAACATTCAATTGCAGAAATTTGTGTATAAATAATTTTCAATATATATTTTTTTTTCCAACTTTCGTCTTTCGTAAATAGAAGGATTTTAACATATATAAAATTATATATTTTTGTATATATTTATTATAAGTTAGCAAAGTAATAAATATGGTCTAAGACTGTATATAAATTCATTAATCTAGATTATTTCTTTCGCAATTTCGTTATTTATATATAAGTTAAGGGTCGAAAACATCGTTTGAGGTAAATGTACTTTTAAAATTTTTTTTTTTTTTTTAAATTTTTCGTAAATAAATACAAACTTAAATTTTTTTTTTAAAATTTTGTTTCTAGATTTAGAATTAAAAGGCAAAATAAAAATAATTAAAATACAGTTTGGGTACGAAACCAATTTTTCAAATATTACCCAAATGCCCAAAGGAAATAAATTTCGTAGTTAACTAATAGGAAACAAGTGTCTCAAGACCTGATTTAATGACAGTCTTAAATCATTATTTTCAACTTATGTTAATTCATTCACCTAAATCATCAGCGTTACACATTCTCAAATATTTAAATTTAAATACTGGAGTTTTTTTTATTAAATTCTGTTATATATACACGGTGAACCAAAAGTAGGTGGACAGTAGGTTGAATACGGTTTGTGTTATATTATATTATAACTATGGTGTTCATTATAACTATGGTGTTTGTGTTTTATTATATTAAATATTATAACTAAATTTATTTAAATTTTATTTTGTATTATAGTATACAAAAAAATTAAATATGTATTCTCAAAATAAACGTTATCATTTACTGTCCACCTACATTTGGTTCACCCTATATATATATATATACTCTATACACACACACACACACACACACGTATATATTCTTATTATCATCGTCACTGACGAGAATATAGAAAAGGAATCCAAATGATTCAGTTTTGAAAAGTGCACCTTTAAAGATAAATTATATATATGGGGTTCTATATATATTAGAATGCCCACTGCATCTTGCGCATCAAAAAAAACTCCGAAACATAACGTAAGAGAAGGGGAGGGGACTGGGAGGTGGGAGTGCGTTGCTAAAATCTTACTTGGCTCTCCCTTAATGTTCATACTAAATATGGTGCAGTTTACCCTAGCTGTTTAGGGGACTCCTTCCCAGACCACCCCAACTCGGGGGAACTGGAAAAAGCGGGTGTATTACTGAAACCTTCCCTGGTTTTCCTTTACTGTGTAAACTAAATTTGGTGCAGTTAACCCTATCTCACTCTAAGTGGTACTAGACGTTTGGTTAAACGTTTACTCGACATTTCATAATAAAATTAGCTTTCTGAAATGAATAATAGCTATGCTGAAATGTTTACTAGATATTTCAAATATCTGCAAACGCTGCTTAAAATGTTTTAGATATATAAAAGCGTAGAAATTAAACATTTCATTTGTATAATAACTTAGTTTTCTATTCTTTGAGTCTCGACGCATGCGCATTGTGGGTAAAAATATTTTGAAAATGTGATGCAGTTAGGCATTCATGCATTTATTAATTTTATTTATTCGTCTAGGCCAGCGGTTCTTAACCTGGGGGGACGCGTCACCCTGGAGGGGTGTTTCGATTTTCCAGGGGGCGCGCGAAAGCGGTAAAATTATGGATCAAATACGATCGACCTTGTGAAAACATTGCATTCTCTTACAAATATAAGGTTTTTGTTGTTTATTTATCCAATCCAGAAAGGCATTAAAAGCAATGAAACTGGAATCGTTGAAAAACTTTTATTCTTTGGGGTTCAGGGGGGCGCCACGGGTTGAAGGTTGACCGGTGAAGAGCGCAGCTCCAAAAAGGTTAAGAACCGCTGGTCTGGGCCTTGGCTGGTAAAGTCTTTCAAGATTGAGAACCAGCCTATGACCATAAACCGAAGCCTAGCCTTAGACCTAGGCCTCTTGATATACAGTAAACATACCCTAAGTTCAAGGCTAGGGTTGCCAGACGTCCCGCATTTAATCCAAAAATCAGGCATTATTAAGCATTGTTTTAATAAAAAGTTTCTAATTTTGTTTGTTGTAACCGTTGAAGAAATTTAGTTTCAATTTGAAAAAAAAAAATTGGTCTTATAAAAAAACCTCAGAAAAAATTTTGTCCCGCATTCTGCGAGACAAAATCTGGCGACCTTAGTTCAATCTTTAGGTTACATAGCCTATGCTTGTTTGAGAAAAGACACTGATAAGTTAAAAAAGGTTCGGAATAGAAGAACCAAAATGAATCCAGAACTGAGAAATAAAAATATTGAAGGAAAACTTAGCTGAACTAGATATGTGTCCCCTTAAAAAGCGTCGATTTATAGAACTAATTCGAGTATTCAAAAATGATAAATAGTTTTCATAATGTAAATTACAGGAAGTTATTTGATAGGGATACAGAAAAATGGATATAAATTGAAAGTCAAAAGTTTTTAAGAGTAATGCGATAGAATAATGTTTTCATATAAACTTAAATTTATGCTTAAACCTAAACTCTTAATAAACCTTTCATACATTAGATAGGTTTCATTGTTAGACAGCCCATTAAACATTTCATTAGACATTTCAGATTAGTCTTTTGAACTGTTTAAAAAAATTGGGATAATTTAGACATTTCAGTTGACTTGTTGAAATGTCTAACAAAATGCTTAATTACTGTGAAATGTCTAATGCATTAGGCACTTCAAAATTCACAAAATTGGGGCAATGAAGTGTCTAACGAAACATTTAGCGGACGGTGGGGTAAGACGGACCCATGGGGTGAGATGGAACCCCCCCCCCCTCTAAACCCAAGCAGAAAGGGCGAGGTTCAGATATTGGTTGCTAGATGTCCTTCACGTCACCAAACAAAAGCATGACACAAAAGAAAAAAGCAAAGCAAGCGAAAGCTGGGCCATCCTGGGCTCATGACAGTGACAGTGAGGATGGAGATTCAACCAAGTGCTTGTATTGCAATGACACGTTTGGTAATTCTGTGCGAGGGGAAGGGTGGGTTTGTTGCGCCATTTGCAAGAGATGGGCACATGAGGAATGTGCAGGGGTAGAGGATGATGAGGAAGAGGTTTTTGTGTGTGAGTTGTGCCAGTAAGGATGGACTCCTGGGGTCCATCTTACCCCGTGATTCGTTTTTGGTACAATAAAAATATTGATTTGGTAAAATCTCGTGTTTCAGTCTTTTCCTCTAAAAACCGTGACCAGGGTGTGGACTTTAAATATAATACCCCAAAGCACCACCACAACCCCTAAAAAACCCCCAAAATTATATAAATGTGGTTTCTAGACTCATTTTTGTGTTAAGTAGTCCGTCTTACCCCACCTTCCCCTATTTCTATTTGGAGTGCTGTTTAGTTATACCCTAGCCGTTTAGGGGGGCTCATCCCAGTCACCCCAATTGGGGAGACTGGCAGGGGTGGGTGTGTTACTAAAACCTTCCCTGATTCTCTCTTAATGAGTATACCAAATTTGAGTCGTTTAGGTGTGCATAAACTAACATAGAACAGACAGACAGACATTATGATCATCCCCTCCATATAATTTATATATATATATATATATATATATATATGAGAGAGAGAGAGAGAGAGAGAGAGAGAGAGAGAGAGAGAGAGAGAGAGAGAGAGAGAGAGAGAGAGAGAGAGAGAGAGAGGGAAAAAATTCGTGGCATTTATATATTCCCTATTACAGTTTACTTATACTCTCTAATGGGTTGCCATTTCTCTGAAGTAAGCGAACACTCCAGAAAGATGGCAACGCAACAATGAAATATATTGCTAAAACTGAATATTTGCCTTGGCTGCGTACAACCCAGTGAATGATAAATCGACAGTTATTTCACCAATTTATCATACAAACACGTTCCATGATAAAAAACAAAAGAAAGACGTACCCTACAGATAAACAGTAATAAATACAAAATGTAAGTAGTTCACAGGATGTGAACGAAGAAGCACTGTCAGTTATATAGCCAAAACTTCAGTGCAGCAAACAGTATTTCGGAAATTTATGCAAGAAACAGGAACAGAGTTCCGATGGAACGAATTTTTTTTTAAAATTCAGGTTTAGATTAGGACGCATTGTAAAATGGATAGGAACTATTAAAGAATAGGGACCCCAGCCTTCTTTAGTTAGCTTTATAAGGCTAACTAACGAAAATATCATGACCTAACCTAACCAATCGTCAAGGGCGTACAGTTAACCTAACGATTGGTTAGGTTAGGTCGTGATATTTTCGTTAGTTAGCCTTATAAGCCTAACTAAAGAAGGCTGGGGTTCCTATTCTTCAATAGCTCCAATGGATAAGTGTGAACTGTTTGTTCATATAGGTTCTGAAAGAGGAAAGCACATACTTAATACACATCGAACAGTTCTGCTTGAAAGTTAAAGGAGAAATGCTCGCAAAAACGAAATGTATATAAGAATACCCGGGTTACGTCGTTGCCACGTCGCAACACCGCTTCCCGTTTGATCAGAGAAGTTAAATGACGTTGGGACCCTTTCTGTTGTTGGATGAGTGACCATTCTCCGCTTTCAGATGCTGTATATGGCGACCCGTATAGGTGACTGAATCCCGCATGAAGCTGTAGATCTCCACCGTAATATAACCTTTGCCATTGAGAAGGAGGTTAGAGAGCTGGACCCATTGTTGTTGTTGTTGTTATTATTATTATTATTATTATTATTATTATTATTAAAATAACCTAACCCTTTCATTTTAACCAGGTATATACGGATGTCACGGAGGGATCATTTTTCTTTGGCTCATAACAAAAGACTTTACGCTAGCTTGATTTCGTTTTTACTTATATTCTTTGAAGGACCTCTACAATGAAAAACAAAGTGTATATATATATACACACGGTATCATATAACAGAGAAAAACCTTTAAATTCCTGATGAAATATACATGTTTTTGGCAGGAATTTCGCAATAAAGCGAGATCCCAGGCATTATATATATATATATATATATACACACACACACACACACACTCAAGCACGAAACATTATACAAACAATAAACCGGTCACTAATAATACTAAAAAAAAAATCCTCTATTTAAAACCACGAATATCGGCATGCAAAAATCGTCTCTTATAATTTTGTAGTGAATAGAGAAGTTTTTATTATTGGTGTGTAAAAGCAGTTATAAAATTAAAGAGAAAATTTATCCTTTCTTGAGAAAAGGTTATAAGCGTGAACCAAATTATTGGCCTTTCGACTTCATTGCAATCAAAAGAGGTCTTTCGCGAATAACGTTTCGTTTTTTTTTTACCCTATCAAACTTCAATTACACCAATTCACGCAAAAGACCTTTTAACTAACCGACCAATTATACTGTATATACAGGGTGTCTATAAATTATTTTTACAAATTTAATTCAATTTAAATTGAACTTGTAAAGATAATTTATGGGCACTATATATATATAAGTTATAATTATATATATATATATATATATTATATATATATTATATATGGGGGGTATGAGTGTGGGTGGCTGAACAATCCGTTGACTAGTTCATACATATATAAATATTTAAAAATAATTCTAAGAAAAAATATTTAATTTATTTTTTTACACCTATAATCGTCCATTTTTTAAAATAATTATTTAATAAAATTAAATAATTAACTAAATAATTAATAGCCTTAATTACGCTAAAACAAATTTGATGTTTTACCCAACAAAAAGTGAAATTTTTTTGTTTTTTTCTTAATTTCAAAAACACAAATACAGTTATAAAAGGTTTCTTAATCCATCCACCTTCGTTAATCATGGCAAATGCCACATACCATTGTAGGAATTTTTTAATAATTGGGTATTTGGAGAGAGAGAGAGAGAGAGAGAGAGAGAGTGTGTGTGTGTGTCTGTGTGTGAAGAGAGAGAGAGAGAAAGAAAGTGTGTGTGTGTGAAAAGAGAGAGAGAGAGAAAGTGTGTGTGTGTGTGTGTAAAGAGAGAGAGAGAGAGAGAGAGAGAGAGAGAGAGAGAGAGAGAGTAGGTACACTCTCCTTTAAGAATGCAACAACAATATTTATGTATAACTTATAACTAAATGAAAGTAAAGGAACATTTAAACAAAGCAGTATAATTTTCTAACGAGAAGTAATGTACTGGAATTATGCATTATAAGAGTCTCTTTCTTCATTGAACAAGAGCGGAGTATGCAGTTAATGTCCGTGTGTTCACTATTAAGCATTGGATTAATGTAACAAATGGTCTCTCTCTTTCTCTTTGAATTGGTATTTAACATGAATAGGAATACTTGATATCGTTCACCTTTCAGTAAGACAATTAATAAATATGCTCAAGGATTATTTACATTATTTAAAATTTAATTATTTAAAATCTAAAATTTAAATTATTTAAATTATATATATCGTATGTTTTCAATAAATTTATAATTTAGGTATTATGCACATGAACGTACAATTTATATATATATATATATACACACACAGGGTGTTTCTAAAGTAACCATCTATTTTGGTGAAATAGGGGGATTTTAAACAATTGTTATATTGGCATAATGGTATGTGCATTGTTATACAAAATTCATGTATTTATAATATTTCAATTGCTTTACACGATTTTTTGTTAATTATTTTATTTTATTTTCAGACCCATATCATTGATGATGAATGTGCAAGAACGGGTTTATGTAGTAACATGCAGGATAAAAGGCATGAAGTGCAATGACATTAGAGAAAAGTTTGAGAGAAGGTTTCGTAAAACAGGCCCTAGAGACCAGGATATTCGCGAATTAGTAAACAAATGTATGAGGACTGGATCTGTGCATGACGAGCGTAGATCTGGACGGCCAAGAAGATCTCACGAAAGAATCGAATCTGTTCAAGAAGCATTCGAAGAGGATCCACAATTATCGATTCGGAGGGCATCCCACAGATTAGAAATTCCACAAACAACGGTTTACAGAATTCTACGTTATGATTTAAAGAAAAAGCCATACCACATTCAAGTGTTCCACAACTTACAAGAAGAAGATTATCCACGAAGAGCAACAATGTGTGCCGAGCTTACAAATATATATATATTTTCATGTTTTAAAGGTGTTTTTTTTATAATTCATATTATTTCGCAAAATAGATGGTTACTTTAGAAACACCCTGTATATAAATGTAAAATGTTATAGGGAATCCGTGTAACTAGGGATTTCATAAAATCCCTAAAATGTTCATGGATTTCATGTAAGGTTAAGTTGTGATATTTTCGTTAGTTTTAACGAAAATATCACGACTTAACCTAACCAGTCGTCGAGGCTCTACAGTTGACCTAACCGGGCAATCAATAATTTTCCCCTAGGTTTAACGAAAATATCACGATTTAACTTTACATGAAATCCCTGAACATTCTTGGGATTTCATGAACTCCCTAGTTACACAGATTCCCTATAGCACAGCGTTCCTCAACCCTTTTTGTACTGCGGACCCCTTACGAAAATCTTAATATTTTGGGGGCCCCCTTCCCAAAAATTATCTTTTACATTATGATTAAGTAGCATATAGACAAAGTGAGGTATCCAGATTAGTATAGTTTTTTAGTCTTGATTTATACTTCAAAGTCGGAGTAAAAATGTAATAAAAATGCGTAAAACTTACCGCTGTTCTGTTTACATAAAAAAAACGAGCATAAAAACAGGGAAGAGGCTCATTTGTGCCAAAAACTCACAGTTCATGAATTGGAAACATAAGATGGTCGTAGAGAAACAACATTTATAGAAACTTTAAAGTTTCAAGTAACCGAAAATGTTATCGGTTAGAGGTCAAAATTAGCCACCACAAAACAAGGGAAAAAATTGTTGTACTGAATATAATCTAGTTAACTCACGGACTCCTTAAACACAACTCACGGACCCCATGTTGAGAACCGCTAGTATAGCATATATATATATATGCCTTCATAAACCTTGGTTTTGTTTTCCCCCGAAATGTTCATCCTCACGAAGACCAAGCTTGTTGTCCCATCTTAGACCTGCAGCTTTACATGGAATCGGATCCACGACCCACCACAGCTGGTCAACAGCCACAGTGTCCTAACCAATAAGCTACCCAGGGTTTCCATTTATCTACCAACCAATTTTTCATGTGTGGAAGGATGAATAACTGGGTGAGCTGAGCGCCGCCTACCATCTCCGGGAATCGTACCTAAAACTAGTGGATTCGTAGTCAGCGATGCTAACCTCAACATCGCCGAGGCGCATACACACACACACACACACACACACACACACACACACACACACATATATATAATATATATATATATATATATATATATATATATAATATATATATATACATAATACATATACAGTATTTACAGTACACAGTATATCATACAGAAATACATAAACTGTTGTGGCTTACTCCTAACGTGATTCTAAAATGACTATATTTTTCAAGAAAAAATGTTTATACACTCGTAAAATTTGGTGCAACGGATTCCAGGTTCGATTTGCTTCTTTGAAATCAATTGAAATTTATTTAAATGTCCTCCCAGAGTATCCCATAAAACGAAGAATTTCAATAGTAAAAAACCTCATTACACCATGTAGGACTGACCATTCCGCTCAATTGATTATGTAATGCATGGTAAAATGCGATTACAATCTATAATGGTCGTGATAGTCATGTAAATGAGGATTCATAATTATTTACTTAGAAAGAGGACAAAAGCCTTGATTCCAGACCACTCCTTTAATATACGGTGTTATAAGGGTCATTATATTGAAGGACTTTCTTACGTATGTATGTGTGTAGGTGACTCTAAAATGACTGACGAAAAATATCAGTTTACAATCGCTCTTTAGATTTCAGAAATGATTTAAAAAAGGGTGTTGGTTCCCTCACATTAAATTCTGAACAAAGATTGATCGAAATGCAACAGTTAAAATACGTTAGTCATTCGCATCTAGTCGATAATACTCTGCATTGCACAAAACAATTCTGTATTAAATTGTATTCATCTACAATAGTCTGTACTGCGTTAATGATAATCCATATAAAAGTTTCAAAGTTAAAAGTATTTCGTATTAAGACAAATGAAAATAACACACTCAGAAAATAATATAAAATACACCTTGTAACCTTGGTTTTGCTTCCGCCCGAATTGTTCATTCTGACAAAGGTCACGCGTGTTGCCCCACCTTAAACAAGGTCTGGAACCATAGGGTAAAATAAGTAATTCATGTTTTTCCGTTTATGCAAGTGCCCATGATGTCTTTGAGTAAGGAAGAACGCATCCAGGTAATTCTGCTCGTAGGAAATCGGAGTCAGAGGGAGGTCGCTGAGGAATTTAACAGATTGCATCCGGACCGTGCGCCGATAACACACAGCTGTGTCGGCAAACTTGTAGCAAATTTCATGGAAACGGGATCCATAGGAGATAAACCAAGCAGTGGACCTCCGAGGACATCCACCGACGATGACACAGCCGCTACCATCCTCGCTCATTTCAAAACAGTCTCCAAAAGTCTCTTCGGCGGTTGTGCGCTGAGAGAGGATTGTCACTTGAAGGCGTTGGTCTACGCGGAGAAAATTCAAAGTGTTGCACATTTGCGGGAGCGCATCATCGAAGCAGGTAACAACCATCACTCCTGATACCATTCGCCGTGTGTTTGCTGACTGGATATCTCGTCTGCATTCGTGTATCAATAATAATGGTGGACACATTGAACACGTTCTGTGAATAAAAGCCGTTTTTATTGCCGTTTTTATCATTTTGCCCTTTGGTTCCAGACTTATGGGACACCCTGTATAATAATAATTAAGACAAATGAAAATAACACACTCCTAAAATAATATATATATATATATATATATATGTAATAATAGATAAAATGGTTTCTTAGAAAAACAGTTAATCTCATTTTTGTGCCCTAATTTTAATAGTAAATTAACACTTATTGATATTTAAATGCAATTCATTATTTGATACTCTCCGTACGATAAAGAATGTACGAAATACAATGATAAGATATTATAATTATAACGTTTAAGAAGTCTTTAACTCTTCGATAAAATGATAACGCACTGTGCGGCGACTTCAATTTCCCTTTTTTTTTAAACCACGAAAGGACGGACGGAGAAAGGCCTCCAAAGTAAAAAAGAAAAAGAAAAAACAAAAGAAATTCTATATAAACACGAATTAAAATGTTACTGTACCTTTATAAGAGAGAGTTCCTAATAATGTAATTAAGAGATAGGCGAAAAATAATGTAGAAAATAACTTATACATTTATGTAGTATTCAACAAATAATTGTAATCTAATAATCGCCATTATAAAAATAGCTTCCTCTATTATGCTTCACACAATACGATGGAATTTACAGCAGATATGTCCGTTAAATTAACCGATTAAGAAAATGCAGACAACCGCTCGTCCATACAAAAGAAAATAAGCAAAAAAAAAGTCTCTTTCAAAAGCGCCTTTCAGGAATGACGTATGGCAATATTAAAACAATGCAATAACTAACTCTATTTGATTATAAAAATCTTTTTATTCTTTTTTTTTTTATCATTTGGATGGATGAATAGTCAGTGCACCGGATTCGTATACTATCGACCCGGGTTCGAGGCTGTTGTATAAGACAGATGCCACATTTCTTAGCTTTGCCATTTAGAAATGCCAAACACACACACACACACACACACACGAAATATATATACACACACACACACACACACACATATATACACACACACACACACATATGTGTGTGTGTGTGTGTGTGTGTGTGTGTGTGTAAGGTATGTTTTTAAAATCTTTTACAAGTCAGAATTGTTAACAATTTTGATGTCACGTGACTGTTTGGTAATGTTCGAAATGATTTTCAAGTCCAGACTTTCACGTTTTAAACTTGACCTATGCAACTGCCATTTGTAAATTGGATGGTTCACGTTTTTGGTCCAAAGTTCACCTGTGCGTTCACCTGGTCATGCAAAATGGCTCCGTCATGCATATAAATTATGTCAAAAGAGGATGTTCTTTCTTCTACTTTCAGAGAAGCCGTAACAAATACACATAACCATTGTTGAGTTTCTTCTATACTATTCTTTCATTGGAATATATATACACACACACACACACACACACACATAATATATATATAAAACTGGTATTTTTTGTATACACTTTTCTTTTCAAGCCATTGTTATCGTACCGTGTTAAACGTCGATTTATTGTTAATAATTATGATATTAGTCATAATTACTATCATTATTTGATAACCGCAATCTGAAAAATAAATAACGCGAAATATTTATAATTTCTATCATCTGCGTATAATAAATGTTTACTGCTCTCTCCGTTCGTGGCCACAAAAAAGTGACTTCGAGCCACAAATATGGATCGAAAGCAAAAAGATTATTATAAACGAAGAGAGTAAAGAAGAGGTTGCGAATTTCCAGTGATGCGTAATTAATTACAATAGGAGTCTCTTAATTATTAATTAACGAAATTCTTTTAATTACTAATTACAATTTGTTAAGAAAGCGTTTGCTAACTTTTATGTTCTAAGAAATGGCAAAACGTGGCTTTATTTAATATATATAATAAATTGAAGGCTATTATATACATTTAATTATATCAAGGAACGTAATACAATAGGAGACTTGAAAGGTCAAGATATATATATATATATATATATATGGTCAGTCCTACATAGATTAAAAGTTATCGCCAGCATAAAGCTAACGGATACACCGCATTTTATTTTTAATTTTAACGTTAAGAAACGTGGTCAGCACTGTGCGTGACAGCCTGATATTTTAAAATTTAAAAAAAAAACATTACCTTCAAATTTCTTTATAATTTAATAACAGACATTAATTATATATATATATATATATATATATATATAATATGGTCCCCTGAGATCTACTTTATGTTACACACAGACCGTACATGGAACAAGGAAGTCTTCTGGGAAAATTAAATCCACTATAGTTCGAATAAGTAATGGTAAATGACAAATATTATAGTTTTTCTTTTTCATGATGTTAGCCCGACGTGGGCAACGGGTCACTCGCAAAGAGGCCCCAAAATATAGCTTCCCTCACCAGCTATCTGCGAAGCAAATAGGATCCAGCTTTGGGACCAGAATCTAGGGTTTACAGCCACACCTAGCTTACTATATTCAGAGCCTCAATATACGCAAGATCCTGTCCCAAAGCTGGATCCTATCTACTTCACAGATAGCTGATGAGGGAAGCTATATTTTGGGGCCTCTTTGCGAGTGACCCGTTGCCCACGTCGGGCTAACATCATGAAAAAGAAAAACTATAATATTTGTCATTTGCCATTACTTATTCGAACTATAGTGGGTTTAATTTTCCCAGAAGACTTCCTTGTTCCATGCACGGCCTGTGTGTACACACACACACACACACACACATATATATATATATATATATTATATATATATATATATATATATATATATATTACATATTAATATATATAAACACTGGTTAAATTTAAGTTAAAATGATAATTAAATTTTAATTACTTCGTTATGTTACATGTTAAGCAGTAACTAATTAGCAATGAATTTATCATTAAAACGTATCTATAGAGAATATGTAGTCATTATTATAAACGAAGTAATGAACCACGAAAAATAAAGTATTTAATTTTTATTACACTGAGTTAAGTATTCAAAAATAGGCATCAGAATATTTGGGGGATGTAATCATAAAAACGAAACATTCCAATTTGGTATCGGTTTCGTTATATTACAATTATTCTTTATATTCTTTATATTAGAAATATTCTTGATATTCGTTATACTACAAATATTCTTTATATTGTAAATATTCTTCATATTCTTTATATTCGTTATACTACAAATATTCTTTATATTGTTTATATTAGAAATATTCTTCATATTCGTTATACTACAAATATTCTTTATATTGTAATATTCTTCATATGCTTTATATTCTTTATATTTAAATATTCTTCATATTTTTCACATTCGTTATACAAAATATTCTTTATACTCTTTGTATTATAAATGTTTTTTATATTACAAATGTTCTTAATTTTCTTTATATTCTTTATATTAAAAATATACTCTACATTCTTTACATTACGAGTATTCTCTATATTCTTTATATACTCTGTTTTATCTTACAAATATTGCTTATATTCTTTATATTCATTATGTTACAAATATTTTTTATGTTCTTTATATTCATTATGTTACAAATATTTATACTTTTATATTCATTATGTTAAAAATATTCTTTATATTCTTTGTTATAAGTATTCTTTATATTTTTTTTATAAATATTCTTTATGTTCTTTGTTGTATATATTCTTTATATTCTTTGTTATAAATATTCTTTATGTTCTTTGTGTAAATATTCTTTATATTCTTTGTTGTAAATATTCTTTATATTCTCTATTATAAGTATCCTTTATATTCGTTATATTACAAATATTTTATAATAAAAATATAAGAACTCTAAATATGTAATGTTAGTCTTTTAGAGCATCTAAGTTGACACTCAGAATAAAGAAAAGCGTACATACAATAATATATAAAATTTGTTGTCAAAGGACAGTGTATGAATTTGACTTTTCATCCTCAAAGATATTTACGAGCTGAATTGTTCAAGAATACTAATATTACATTTAAACATAACTTTAAAAAAACACGAATTTTTATACAAAGAAATATTGTTTTGTTAAGTATTTATGTAGAGACGCTCCGGTCAAAATCTGACTCTTCCTCGTGCATGCTTTAAGAGTGTGCATCTACGCACGTTCTCACTGTTTCAAGGTCTGTATATAAAGCTACACATTTTAGTACAACAACCAAGTTTGTTTGAATGGATGCCAATAAAGCGGATGTTTCATTACTGCAAATATTTCAAACAAATATAGTAAGTGCTGTATTATTATTATTAACCATTTAATAAAATGTATTTTGCATATTGAAATTTGTAGTTTGGATGCGGCGCAGTTCTTTCTTTTTTTAAATAGTTTACATTTATTTCTATTTTCAAACCGGTTTCAAACCAACGTCAGAGATTTTGTATTGATTAAATTCAAACAATGTAAATAAATACTAAACTTTGAATAATTCGTTAAAACAGTAAAAACAGTTGTCTGTAACTAGTGAAATGCATCTCGGATGTCTTTATCAGAATACAAAAGCTCAACAGTAAGTAAAAATAGCATATACACAATATATATCTCTCTTATATATATATATATATATATATAATATAATATATATATATATATATATATACAGTGGTCGAATTGTAAAATTTTAACAAGGGGGATGCTGGTGAGGCGGGGGGGTAGGGTAGAGGGGTCCGGGGGCATGCCCCATGTGAAAATTTAAAAAAATGTAACTGCATAATGCTACATTCTGATGACTTTTCAGGAAAAGATACGCAGCAAAATCATCAGTTTAGTGAAGCGTTTTTTTTAGTGATTTCTATATATTTTCATTAAAGTAAATTATGACACCCGACTTGGAACTTATATTGTGAAATACCATGATAAAATCTATTTTAATCACAATCAATCACAATCCCTTCCCTTAATCACAACACATTATATGACCATAGAATATTTATTTTAAACCATTTAAATAACATAAAAACATATAAATATATACAGTAAGTCTTTCAATAAACCAAAAAAAGTAATAGTGAGATATTTTATTTTACTTTCTGTGCTTTAGTCGGAATTAGGTTGTTGTTAAAACGTATTTTATTTAGATAAGAAGGGGGATGGTATCCCCCCACATCCCCCCTCAATTCGAGCACTATATATATATATATATATATAGTTGTGCCAAAAGTCCTAGCTTGAAACTCCAGGTTTCTTTACCGATAAATATCTGTATAAGAAACAAGACAGGACTTTGGACACTGACTATATATAAATATAAATATATACATATATATATATATTAGTGGTGGACCGGATATACGTATCCGCATCCGCATCATTTTTAACATCCGCATCCGCACTTCTGACTGAATGTTATGCGGATATTACCTCTAATAAATTATGCAATTTTTAATAAAATTAGCTTATAAAGTAGCTTATAAGGCCCACTCATGCATATTTCATGTAAAGTATTAATTATTATTAATGAACAAACAAATATATAAACCTCAAAATATAAATAGCTGGTAACAGAAAATTGAGTGAAACTTGTTTCATTGAATTTTCTGTGGCTGAAACTCTTGAGAAAGTTATTATTTTTATCATAATGAAAACAGTAATATTAATTTTAATTGATATGCATTGCCTGCCATAATAGTAATATCACAAAATTTGAAAAATTATGTCATATATTCATAATTCTATATTATATTGATAGATTAACTAAATATCCGCATCCGCATCCGCGGATATTGATATTAAAGATCCGCATCCGCAGATGTTGAAAACTGACATCCGGTCCACCACTAATATATATATATATATATATATATATATTATATATATATATATATATATACACACACACAGGGTGAGTCAAAGGTCTCCATACATAGGCAAAATGGTCACTTTATTATGCGATCACTTGTAAGTCACAAAATATCCTCTATGTGGGCACCATTACACTGATTGCACATACCGATGCATTCCTCCCAGTCATGGCAAATGCGCGTTAACACGTCTGGTGTTATGCGTGCACACGCATCACGAATGCGTTCCTTTAGGTGGTCCGTGTTTTGTATTTTCACCTGGTACACCATGGCCTTCAAGTGCCCCCACAAGTAAAAACCAATGGGGGTGAGGTCTGGGGACCTCGGAGGCCACTCCACGGGACCACGGCGGCCAATCCAGTGACCCGGAAACTGCTGATCCAGCCACTGGCGCACGCAGATACCGTAATGGGGTGGCGCCCCGTCTTGCTGAAAGTACGCTGGAAATACCCCGTCCTCGTTCAGCAGGGACGGCATGACTGTGTCTTGCAGCATGTTTAGATATATTTCGGCATTCAAATTGGTGTCAATGAAAAAAGGGCCAACAATTGTGTTGCCTCATATCCCGCACCACACCATCACTTTTCCAGCGTCTTGCGTCTTTGAGGGAGTCATCCAGTGCGGGTTGTCATCACTTCAATAACGTACGTTTTGACGATTAACCTCTCCATGAACATAAAAGTTGGCTTCATCTGAAAACAGGATGCCAGCCGAGAACTCCGTGTCTTCGTCCACTTTTGTTCTTGCCCATTCACAGAATTCCAGCCGCCTGTCCGGGTCGTCTTCGCTAAGATACTGCAACATTTGCATTTTATATGGATGCCATCTGTGCTCTTTCAGAATGCGGACGATACTCCTTTGGCTGACACCGCATTCTGCAGACATCCGTCGAATGCTTTTTTTGGGGACTCTTTGCGAACGCTGCCAGCACCATGGTCGCTGTGCCTTCATCGGTGGCTGTTCGTGGACGGCCACTTCTCGGTTGGTCTGAAACACTTACAGTCTTCTTGAACTTCTCAATGAATTTGGCAACGGTGTCGTGTGTGATGTGCGTGCCGGGGGCGTGTCTCCTGTTAAAATCCTCGGCAACCTTGCGACAGCTTCCTGATCCTGCCAGAAGAATGATCTCTATATGCTCTTCTTGGGACAAAGGCATCTCAGCACATCACCTGCAAAAAAATAAAACATAAATAATCATTTATTTATCATGACCATTTTGCCTATGTATGGCGACTTTTGACACCCTGTATATATATATATATATATATATATATATATATATATATAATATATATATATATATATACTAGTGGCGAAACTAATTATGATGCCACTAGGACACTAGAAAAATGTATTATAGTTTAAAAGCCCTGCTTCCAAAAACCACTATGCATGAAGCTGCATTGATAGTTTAGTCCTCCTTTCTTTAGGAATTTATATTTAACCTTACATTTATGAAATTTATAAACTTTAATTCTCTTGATGGAGGTTGTATTACTTAGATATTCTTACGCATTCAATCAATAAAACTTTCAGCTTTTATTTTTCCATATTTTACACAGATTAGTTGTCTTACATTGTCAAGCACTGAAACTACTGAGCATTTCTGAAGCAACAATTTTTCTTTTTCAGAATTAATATTGGTCACGGGAAAGAAATTCCTCTGAATAAAAACGCTTTGAAATAATGGCTCTGCATGCATCGTCTTGAGCTATCACAAAGAGATATTGCATGAAAAACTGGCGTTTCTCAGAAGCGACTGTCCAAAACTACTAAATGACAAGAGGAGACAGGCTCGGTAAACAACAAGAAGGGCCGAGGAAGAAAAAGAAAGACGACAGTAAGATAAGAGAGCTAATTATTGGTTAAAAAGTCCAAAAAAATAGATTCCTGACAACATCTCAACTAGCATCTTAATTTAACATAAAAAAGCAGCGTCTCATGTTCAACTATCCAAAGACGACTAAGAGAGTCAGGGTTGAATGGTCGTGTGTGTAGCTGTTAGAAAACCGTATCCGAGTCATGGTAATAAGCAAAATCGATTGAAATGGGCAAGAGAACACCAAAACTTTATGTTAGAAGACTGGAAATGTAATAATAATAATAATAATAATAATAATATTAATAAATATTTTGTCCACCTCAGTGGTGAGTGGTTAGCATCGCTGACTACGAATCCATCGGCCTCAGGATCGAGATCCGGTAACGGTTGGTGGCGCGCAGCAAAACCCAGCTGTTTAT
>JAJOZX010001108.1:860000-887500 GCA_023014485.1 Bathynomus jamesi | reverse complement strand
AGAATTACTAGTTTGAATGCAAGAACACGGACGGTATTTGATTATTATTTATTAAATATAAATGTATATTGTTATATTAAGCTTCTTCTATGAAAGGAGCAAGATCTGTTGTGGATTGTGCTAATTCACAGGTTAAATTAATTATTATATTTGATATATGAGCCATTAGAACTTTCTCTCTCTCTATCTACGTATTCGCGAGAGAGAGAGAGGAGAGAGAGAGAGAGAGAGAGAGAGAGAGAGTTACAGGCTAAGAAAAACCCTAAGATCCACTCTAGGCTAGCAATTCTAGCCTACTATTTAAATCTAGGCTAGTATTTAAATAATACTACGCAGGAATAGTATTAATAATATTAAGTATAGAACAGACAAGGCTCTCTCCCTCCAACGTCAGCCACCACTGACAGAAAATAGTGGTGAGAGAAGATTTATAGGAAAGTAGGAAAAAGTATAATGAAGAGAAAACTTCAGAGTTCGTTCTCACCATGCGTACACTTATCTCGGGTATTTAGTTACGTATTATAAGACAATACAGGGTGTCCCGTAAGTCTGGACCCATAGGGAAAAATAATAAAATTACAAAATAGTCCAAAAATTTATTACATAATCTGTTCAAAGTGTCCGCCGTTGTGTCGCACACATAGTTGAAGACGCAATCTCCACTGCGACAGCACTTTCTGAATCACAGTCGCAGAAATTTCTTGACACGCCTCCACAATGCGTGCTTTAAGGTGGAAAATGTTCTGAAGTTTGACCTCGTACACTTTGGCTTTCAAGTGGCCCCACAAATAAAACTCCAGCGGAGTAAGATCATAATAAAAAAATAATAAAAATAATAATAAAAAAAAATATATATATATATTATAAATAAATTTTTGGACTATTTTGTAATTTTATTATTTTTCCCTATGGGTCCAGACTTACGGGACACCCTGTAGAAAATAAAGGATATCATGAATATTAAACAACTTAATCTAATCTACACCATGTATTTTTTTAAGGAATTATTTATTTATTTATTACGTACAAGAAGTCATCATTTCGTCGTTGCATCATTTCTCCATAGCCTGCCAAAGCCACCGTACCGAAGATTTATCATATAGTAATTTATATTACGCCCTTCGCAAAGAAATGACCTAGATAAAAGAGTACTGGTTCAGAGGGCACCTCCATCTGATCAAACCTACCCTACAGTTTAAGAATTCCACATGCATAATGGGGAATAATAATGTATAATATGAATAGCTTTCTTTTTTTGCGAAACTTGATGTACAATTTTAAAACTAAAGTTCCACTATAACTTCCCATCATCTGAGCACTCACTCACAGTAGGGCGGAGTGAAAAACTCATTTTTCGAATTTTCAAATTGGCTAGTGTGGAAAATGTGTGGAGTAGTGAGGAAATAAGCTGGTATAAATTTAAAATCATAACATTAATATCTTCAGGTGCCACAATGACCTTCAATATTGAAAAAAATTGAAAAAAGCAGATTTTAACCAATAATTACAGAAGAGTCCACGATGCACAATAGACAAGAATTTATTCACACTTGTATAAAAATAGCTCAGTCAACCTTTAAAAAAAGTTTCTATTCTCTAAAAACAGTTTTCTATAGTCAGCTCACTCAGCTGTCACGTGAGTACCTCGGTTCAGTGTAGCTGTCGCTCTCGTAGCAGGTGGGTGTTCTGTTGTTGGCGTTACTCAGATAGTCTAAACTATATTTCTTATATATTTTGCATTTCTGTATTGTGTTGCCCTAAGTTTGCCATGTACTATTAACTGAAATTAACGTATAATTGATATTAGCTCTTTCTTTTTCAGATTTGTATACTTTCAAAATGTCTCGAGTTTGTGCAAAATCAACCAGGGCCTCAACTGAGTGCCCCATGTTTGGTATGGGGGAAGATTTGTGGCACAGGAATCTTCCTACATACGAAGGAGTTTTTAAATATTACTTGTTTGTAAGAAACGATTTGAAACAGAATACTAATAAAGATCCTTCAATATCTCAAATATTAGAACAAGTTGTTGATAAATTGAAAACAATTTGGGAAAGTGCTTCCGTCCCAATTCTGTCAGACAGGCGAATTGAAACAATGTTCAGAAGCTACCACGAAAAGTATCGTGTCATTATGAAGCCATACCAAAGCAGAAAAAATTCTGAAGCTTACAAAGCAAAGATTGATATGTTCAAAAAAGAAGCACACACGAAACTTTTTGACATTGCAGCGTGCAAGTGCAAAGTACTAACACAATGTTCTTGTCCCAAAGAAAAAACGGTTCCAAAGGAAGAAGTGACGTTCCTCTTAGATCAAAGGAGTGAAAGAAAACTGTTTATTGATAGAGTAGATATTACACTCTCAAAGAAAAAAGCATCTACGTTGCTAAGAAAGCAAAAAGAAGCTGTGAGGCTGGCTCACCAAAGAATCTTCACAGGAGAAATTGCAGGATACAAATGTTGAATTATCATCATCGACATCAAATAGTGAAAGTGAATCTGGCGAAATATCAGACGATACATTTCCAGAGCCAGTTAGCTCGAAGAGAAAGCTCGAACAACCTGAAGAACAATTATTCAAGAAAAGGAAAACTACAAATCTACCTTCAGTGGCTACTGCTTGTGACAGGACTGCAGTTTCAGATCGAGCTGCAGCATTCATTGTTAGTGCAGTATTGCAAGATATTGGAGAAGTTTCTATTGACAATACATCTGAAGTAGTGGATAGGAGTAAAATCAGAAGAGAAAGACAAAAGAAGAGATCAGAAATTATGAAAGATCAAAATCAGGTCCCAATCAGAGGAATCTATTTTGATGGTCGAAAAGATTCTACACTCTTCCAAGAAAAAAAAGAGTCCAAAGTATATCAGAAGAAGGTAACAGAAGAACATATCACTTTAGTGAGAGAACCTGGTTCAGATTATTTGGGCCATTATTCTGTGAATTCTGGATCAGCTGAAGAAATATGTAAAGGAATGTTTGAGTATATTGGAAATAATGACATGAACCTGGAAAACCTTGTTGCCATTGGATGCGATGGTGCAGCAGTCAACACTGGAGAAAAGGGAGGCGTTATAAGGCTTATAGAATTGAAGCTGAAGAAGCCAGTTCAACATTTAGTGTGCCAGCTCCATGCCAATGAATTGCCATTACGCCATTTAGTTGCAAAGCTGGATGGAAAAACATCTGGCCCCCGCGGATTCACCGGTCCTATTGGCAGGGAATTAGAGAACTGTGAGAGTCTTCCTATTGTCGAGTTTGAAAGGATTGATGCTGAGGAACCAACTGTAGACTGTGAAGATCTTAGCACCGACCAAAAATATCTAATTGATATTCATCAGGCCATAACAAAGGGATATTGCTCTCCAGATCTTGCTCATCGTAGTCCAGGCAAAATGGCACATTCACGATGGCTGACTACAGCAAATCGTTTGCTTCGTCTATACGTTTCAACTGTAAGTCCATCTGAGAACCTCATGAACATTGCTTCTTTTATAATGAAGGTCTACATCCCAATGTGGTTTTCTATTAAGCAAAGTACGTCTTTTGTCAATGGCTCAAAACATGTTTTCAAAACTATTGAACTAACAAGAACACTGAATGACGAAGTAAAGGATATTGTAAACCCTGTCATACAAAGAAATGCATTTTTTGCAAATCCAGAAAATATTCTAGCATCAATGATTCATGATGACCGCAGCGCCATAAGAGAATTAGCGTGGAGGCGAATAAAGAAAGCAAGGCAAACAAACAAGGAAAAAGTTGTGAGGCGTTTCACAGTACCTGTTATTCAATTTGAAGCTACTGATTATACTGATTTAATTAATTGGCAAAAATGCATTGTCACTGAACCACCTGTGACAAGACACCTGACAGAAAATGAGATTGAAGAATTCATAGAAAACAAGAGTACCCCTCCATTCGAGAAATTCCCTTGTCATACACAAGTAGTAGAAAGAATGGTAAAATTAGTGACTGAAGCATCATCAAAAGTATTTGGATTGAACGCGCGAGATGGCTTCATAAGATCAACACTTCAGTCACGTAAAAAAATGCCATCATTCGAAAGTAAAGCTGAATATAAAGTTTAAATAAAACGTTAATAGAAAAAAACATGCGCAAGGATGGGTGGTTGGGAGGGCATGGGTGGAGCTCGACACGCAGCCACCTCCTCATGGTGAGTTCTGGATTATTTAGATCATTAATCAAAAGAAAATTGATCTAAATAAACTAAGAGCTGCGTAATTCAGTAACTATTTTGGTAATTGGAACACTTAATATATAATAATAACAAGTAAGTTTCAGTTATTGTACTAATGCAGAATATAAGAAAATCATTATATTTCACTTTTTTCGACGGCTTTGTGGCACCTGAAGATATAATTTCGCAGGACTAATATTTATGCACAGTCATTATCTATAGCACCCACATATTTTCCGCACTAGCCATATTTGAATTTCGAAAAAAAGTTTAAAAACCTCATTTTCGATCCGCCATAACTCACAGTGCTCTGAAACCAGACCTCCGACCAGCGCTTCCTACTACATTTATTGACGAAGGAAGCATTACTATTTCTTAGGGTTGCCAGATTTTTCAAATGCTCATACGGGCCAAAATTTTTTCTGAGTTTTTTTTTTTAATACCAAATTTTTTTTCAAATTGAAACTAGATTTCTTCAACGGTTACAACAAACAAAATTATAAAAATTTTATTACAATAATATTTAACAATTAAACATCGTGAATAAATTGAAATTATTATACATAATATTGAAATTCTAAATCAATTTATCCCTAAAAAAATTTGCTTAAAAAATATTTTTTGCGGGACATTTTGAACGTGGGATTTGAACGCGGGATTTTTGGATCAAATGCGGGACTGTCCCGTAAAATACGGGACGTCTGGCAACCCTTCTATTTCTACTCTATCTTAACTAGCCCTTCCTCAAGCATTACTCTTTCGATAATAAAACAAAGGAAGGAGCAAAAGAAAAAAAGAAGTGGAGAGAGGATTGGCTTTCCAAAATAATTTAATATAACAATTCGGAGCTTTTGACTCCCGAAAATCCCCATCTATTACAAATACGTAAATAAAAATAAATAAAAGTAAAAAAAAGTCTAGCATTTGAGAACTCTCACTTATTCCTTTTCGACTGAATGTCATTAATAATTATAATAACTTTTGTGTCAATTTTTTGTTCATTATCTTGAACTTGTTTTATTCGATCGCTAAATTTTCTCACATAATTCGAAGAATTATTAAGTTTAACTACCTTTGAGTTATCCTCAAATTCGACTGTCTTTAAGTTATCCTCACCTGCCTTTAAGTTATCCACAGAGAGAGAGAGAGAGAGAGAGAGAGAGAGAGAGAGAGAGAGAGAGAGAGAGAGAGAGAGAGAGAATGTTTCCTTTGGAAGGAAGAGTAAAAGTTAGCTATTCCATACATGTTCACCCCTTGAAAATTTACTTTAAACGTTATATATATATATATATATATATATATATATATATATATATACACACAGAGACACCATCAGATACTTTCAAAGGGTCTTTTTTCCTTCTTCAACAGTTTGTGCAGCGGCTCCCTCCGCCTTTTCAAGAAGCCCATTGTTCCATCGATATATAGCCGCGACCAATATGACGTTACATCGCGACTCCCACGAAGCTTTCCCTCTCTGCTTTGAATGTTACACCTCGAACCTCCTTGAAGAAAATCATCAGTGACACGTTAGATTTCATCATGTAGCGATGTCGTAACAGACCGCCTTGGCCTGGTGTCATTCATTTAACTATAAAGACTTTAATTACCCCTCGCGTTATTTTAATATTCAAATCATTATTGAAATGCTCATTTATAACATTTTAATTCGAGTTTCATTCATGCTACGAACTCGCATTCAACTTACATTTAAACACACGGTATCGTTTTTATCACACTTAAATTTCATAATAACTATAAAACTTTTTTCTTTTCTTTTGTTAAACAATGAAAACCCAACGAAACTTTTTATCTTTTTTGTTATTCACAATCAATTGGATTTGCTCTGTAAAGATCTGGTGACCTCCGACTTCAATCACTCATTCATTTAAATAATTTAATTTATTATATTACCAACGTGGCAAATATATATGTATATATATATATATATATATATATATATATTGGTTTCTGCCCTATGTAGGAGAATTTCGATTTATGATTGATCGAGGTCCGTAGTGTAATGGTAGCGCATCCAACCGGCAATTGGAAGGCCCTGGGTTCGATTCCCGGGCGGTTCGCCTCATTTTTCATTTATTCGTTATTTCTCTTCCCCGTGTGCAGAGACGCTCCTTATTTACGTCGTTTCTATTCATATATATATATATATATATAATATATATATATACACACACAAACTCAGAATGGTTCCCTGAGACAATTATATGTTAAACACAGACCGTGCATGGAACAAGGAGCTATATTCGGACTATAGTGGATTTAATTTTCCCAGAAGAGTTCCTTGTTCCATGCACGGTCTGTGTTTAACATATATATATATATATATTATATATATATATATATATATATATATGGTTACGTCGTAGCCAATGTAATACCGCTTCCCGTTGATCAGCGAAGTTAAGCGACATTGGGTCTGAATAGTAGTTGGATGGGAGACCGTCCTCCGTGTCCAGATTATGTAGCGACCCGTGGTTCGAATCCCACGTAAAGCTGTAGGTCCCCTCCGTCATATGACCTTAGTTGTTGCGAAGGAGGTTAAACAACCCCAATCACTATATATATATAAAATGCGCCTTGGTGGTGTAGTGGTTAGCATCGCTGACTACGAATCCACCGGCTACGGGTTTGATTCCCGACGAAAGCAGGCGACGCGGAGATTACCCAGCTGTTCATCCTTCCATAAAAAGTAGGTTGGTAGATAAATGGATACCCTAGGTGGGCTAGTGGTTAAGACGCTGGGATGCTAATCGGGAGGTCGTAAGATCGAGTCCGAGCGAGGACTTTGTAACTTCTGACTTCCCTGATAGGTCGTGGCTCGTATTCCACGTTAAGCTGTATATATATATACATATATATGTACACACGAGTATGTGTATATATATATATATATATATATGATGCAATTTGCATTCTGCAAAACTGTTTTTCGAGTCAATACAAAAATCTCGCAAAGCAAATTTATTTTTGTTTTTATAGACACGTCTTTTGGGTGTTTGACTATTTTAAGGTGAGAACATGAGCCATACAAGTCCGGTTTACTCGGCAAATATACACATACGATAAGTTAAAGATGAATAACGCATTCTCAAAGCGATATATGTTATATTTATAAGAGAAGAAGAAATTATACTTTTAAAATTTAACTCTGGGTATGAGTTTACGTTGAACAAAGCATAGTCGGTTCCTTTATTGTATTGATAATGAAACGCCATTAATATTTCATTTTTTTAACCTTTCTCGAAGAATGAATTAATTCGTAAGAGGCACAGCTGCGATTCAATTGAAAATTGCACTGTAAAGTTAAGTTGTTCCACGCAGAAGAACACCGTTTCTAAAAAATTAAATGATCCATTTACTGAATCAATTACATGGAACAATTTTTTTTTTTTTTTTTTGGTAAAATGTTCATCTTTCATTTTATGACCGATTTTTAATAAATTCTATTTTTAATATCGATTGCTTCAAAATTTGTGGAGAAAGGAAAGATGTTTCAAAGTATCCCATGATGGCTCAAGAAATCTTTTCATAATCGTTTCAGCAAATGGAACAATTAAATATTTAATATCGGTGGTCTGTATGGAACAACTTTACTTTATAGTGCTTTGATACGATCTAAATTGATCGTCTCGAAAGAGCATAAAAACGAAAGTTCCGCCATTTCACAATCAAAAGAAATTCAGATTTTTTATCATTAACAGAACAAAGTAAGTCCATATACCCCATATTTTGAAATTTTGGAGTTAGTGTAGGCTCCTTTTGCATAATCATTGGGTATATCCCTTATATTCTCGAAATATCTGATGAGCTTTCCACCTACATTTTGCCATAGAAAGAGTTTAAGTCTCGATATGTATACCCTTGAATCATCAGAAAGGGGTGGTCATAAAATACGCGTTAACTTTAACATGGAGAAATGCCCATATTTTGTTGCTGAGGTGGAAAAGCTGAACAAATTTATTGCAGGTTTAAAGTTAACTATTAAAATCAATTTTAGTGAAGGTTTATCAAAATCATATATAGTCTATATATATATATATATATATATTATATATATATATATATATATATATATATATATATATGTGTGTGTGTGTGTGTGTGTGTGTGTGTGTGTGTGTGTGTGTGGTGTAAAAAATAATTCCAACCCAGATTCGAACCCAGGACCTCGGAATAAGAGACACGAGCGCTGACTACTGGGCTACGACAGGGGTAAAAGTTAGCACAATCTGGTGCAAATTTCAACCTCAACCACCTTCGCGTCCGGATGTGTTTTGGATGCCTCGGGCATTCAAATATGTACCACGCAGAATTAACGCAGTGTTTCAAATCTTCGTAAGGATTATATATATATATACGTATATACACACACACACACACACTGTATTAGTCTAATGTACTGTAGTTCTAGTCTTTAGAAATCAGTATTAAGTGTAAACGCATTGAATTTTTTAATACAATGTAATAAAATTTTGATACAATGTAACAGTCGTGCATTAGCTTAAAGTATTTCCTTTGAAGAGTATCTTGAACTGACGAAATTAAGGCAAGTTTAATAATACTCTTAATCAATTATGTGCAACTCAGTATCAGTATGAAAATAGCTTGCTGTAATCTTCATATCAAAGAATAAAACGTAGCCTTATAAGTGTTAGTTACAAAATATATACACACACACACACACACACACACACACACACACACACACACACATATATATAACACACACACACACACTGTATATACACATGTGTATATATATATATATATATATATATATTATATATATATATATGATTTGTCAGCTAATAAACACTTAATTGTTCATAATTTTAAACTATAATTCCCACTAATAGTTTCAACCAATGCCAAAGTGTAATTATATTAGGAAATTAATTATTTTTTTACCGTTCTGTTACGAATTAATTTTTCTTTATTACCGATCGCCATCTGCGGTTGGTTTTGCAATAGCGTGCTGCTTCCAAATGAATCGATAATTAAAAGACAATTACCTTCCCTTTAAACAATGAATTACAATCAAGATTGTTGAAACACTTTCAGGAACTTTCGATGTGGGCTTAGATACATTTATACTAAAGCGTTCGGAGAGATATTAAAAACAGATTCTAATTTTCATTCCTGGATTGAAGCGCGCCTTAAAAATAGATTATTAAAATGCATGTTACAGCTATAGGGGAGTATGCGGGCATGTTCTTATGAGCGTATATAAGAGAATGGGTATGTATAAGAACATAAGATAATTAAAAGCTATTTGCATATAAGATTGAGTAATCAATGCCTGCATGAAAACTTCGAATACACACACACACACACACACATATATATTAGTGATGTAGGTCACATCCGCATCCGCATCAGCGGAACATCCGCACATTTTCTCGCATCCGCATCCGCACTTTGGACTGCGGATGTCGTGCGGATGTGGACCGTTGAGATAAAATGTCATTAATAAGCGGAAATTATCAAATTCTACTATATTAATAGAACTAGTTCATTGTGCGCAAAAGTGATGCAAGCGACAAGACGAGAGGCTGTTCTTGTATGAAGTTACTCTCTTGCAACCTACTTAGATCCACGTTACAAAGCTAAGTTATTTTCACCTAGTACATTAGAACGAGTTAAATCATCACTTGGCAAAGCAGTTGAAGAGCTTCAATCTCTTGAATCTGTCGCTTCGCCACCCACCAAAAGAATAAAAGTTTCAGTGACAGAACCAACACCTTCAACAAGCAAATCTATCACAGAATCTGTCTCTCAGTTTCTTGAGTCAAGCAGCAATGACGAGACCTACGCGATGTCAAAAGATGTAGTAAAATGATCGAGAGCTATCACCAAGAAAAACGCCTGGCTGCATGTGACAATCCTATAGTTGGTGGAAAAATACGCAGAATATCTATCCATACTTGAGTAAACTTGCAAGGAAACATTTAGCCTGTCCTCCAACAAACGTACCAAGCGAGAGATTATTTAGCAGTGCTGGATTAATATATGATGAAAAGAGAAACAGACTGGCAGCAGAAAAGGCAGAAAAATTAATGTTCCTTAAGCATAACCTTCCTATAATAAGTTTGAACATTAAACGATGAACATCTTAGTTTACTTTATTTTAATTACTCATTTATAAATATGCCTATAAAACTTTAAACTTAATATAAATAGTTATCAAGCTAATTAAAGATCTCTTTCTATAAGGGTGGAGGTTGGGGAAAGAGGTCGGTGGGGTGCATTTGAGTTGGGTTCACGTCCCGCATCCTGGTAACACAATTATGGTTTCTAATTGTGGCTGAAACTCAACAAAATATAACGAATTTATTTGCAGACGAATTCACTAATTGATTTCTATATTAGTTAGATGCTTGATATTATTTTATATGTTCAGAGAAAAGTACAGCAATTATTGTACAATTAATCAATTATACTACATTATAGCTACAGCTCTCTCTATATAATAACTTATTATATACGTTAAACACAACAAATCTCGAATATATCCTAAAAAATAACGAAAATGTAGACACCCGCATCCGCATCCGCGGATGTTGAAATCAAACATCCTCATCCGCATCCGCATCCGCGGATGTGAAAAAAATGACATCCGTACATCACTAATATATATATATATATATATATATATATAATGCAAACCCACAAGGAAAAAGAAAAACGATTCCAAGGCCTTTCGTGTATTCAGAGCTGCACCTCGTCAGGGAATGACGAGGTGTAGCTCTGAATACACGAAAGGCCTTGGAATCGTTTTCCTTTTTCCTTGTGGGTTTGCATCATTCATTCATTTCACGTGTTTAATTGTAAAATTTATCTCATATATATATATAGGGTGAGTCAAAAGTAGCGCCCGATTTCTGTCAGTTGATTGTTTGTTTGCCATTTGTATTACAGTGTACAAGAAGGTAGAAATAAATGAATGACATGTTTATCTAACCATTTATTCGGGGGAAAATTATTATGGAACTGTACCAAGCTGTTTTACTTGCAATTTTCAAAGTGCCTCCCTCGTGATCGATGCACAATTGCAGCCGAGCAGGCACAGAGTGGCACACACGCCTGCAGAGTTCGATATCAATTTCCTCAAACTTTGCAGTGATTTGAGCCTTCAATTCCTGAATGGTACGAGGCTTTTCACGATAAACAAGGTCTTTCATGAGCCCCCAAAGAAAGAAATCTGGAGGTGTAAGGTCTGGGGAGCGTGCCGGCCACTCGATCGGACCGCGGCGGCCGATCCACTTTCCGGGAAAGTTTTCATCAAGCCACTGACGAACATGACGTCCATAATGAGGTGGAGCTCCATCTTGCTGGAAATAACAGTCCTGATCTTGTACCCTGGGCCAAAAGAAGGTTTGCAGCATATCCAGGTAAATTTCTGCAGTGACAGATCCCTCAAAGAAAAAGGGTCCAATTATCCCTAATGGAGATATGGCTGCCCAAACTGTCACGCCAGGTAAATTTACCTCCTTCTCAACTGTCACTCTTGGGTTCTCCGCAGCCCAGTAGACACAATTGTGTCCGTTAATTGTGCCGTTAAGCTTAAAACATGCCTCATCTGACCACCAGATGTTGTCTAGCATTGTGTCCTCTTCGTCAAGTTTAGCTAAGAACTCTTCGCAAAATTGAAGACGGCGGTCGTCATCTCCATCATTAAGGGCATGCAGTAAGCGTGGAATGTAAGGTTTCCATTTTTTCTGGTGAAGGATACGGATAACACTTGATTGGCTCACTTCCAACTCTGCAGATAAACGGCGAGTTGACTTTTGCGGACTTTGTTCCAGTCTCCTGATGGCTTCTTCAGCCTTAGCTACATTCGTTGCCGTTTTCGGACGACCGGACTTCTTTGCAGTGGCTACCGACCCTGTTGCTTCAAATTTCTCGACAATCAATCGTGTTTCTTCCCAGGGGTGGGTTAATATCGAATTCCTGTGCCAAACGGCGTGCCGCCATCGTTGGTTGTTCATTACATTTGTAGTAATGTTTCACGGCCGCAATGCGTTGATTCATTGAAAGGTAATTCATGGTTCAATTTGGTGCAAATTCAGTAACTTTCCAAACTCTCAGCAATAACCTGCAAAACAAAAACAAAAATAAATAAACTAAGAAAATTAATAATCTGCAAGACAATTATTAACAACATGACTTCCCAAAGAATCTGACAGCCGAAAAACAGAAATCGGGCGCTACTTTTGACTATATATATATATATTATATATATATATATATATATATATATATATATATATATATATATATATATATATATATACACATTCAACTGCAAAGAACACGCAGTATAAATAACGTAAAGAATGACGCTTGTATAGGAGATATTCCGCGCATATATATATATATATATATATATACTTGATAAACCTGATAAAAGTCCCGTGCTTCGGTCTCTTCACACTTCTTCTCTTCCACCTCTAGGCCTCGCCTGATGAAGGATCGAGTTGCTTTCTTGCGATCTCCATCGCACATAGCCAGGCACACCCGGCTCATCTGGTACCGTCCTGAGCCAGGCATCTAGTTTTCTTTTGAAGATTTCAACTTTGACCCCTGTGACGTTCCTGAGGTCCTTTGGAAGCTGATTATAAAGTCTTAGCTCCCTTACAACCAAGCTATTTTTCTTCGGTGCTGAGGGCGTCCCTTGTCGGGCCTTTAGTTTGGGAAAACTAAACATTCTACTTTTCCTATTTTCCACTGTTGTTTGGATGTTAATTGGGTTTAGTTTGAGGTTAGGTACCAGTTTTTCGATCATTTTTTCATATATAAATTATGGTGTATCTCTCTTCTTTCCAGCGAATACAGCTCTAATTTATGTAGTCTTTCCCAGTAGTTGAGTTTTTGCAGCCATCAATCTTGGCTGTGAAATTCCTCTGGAGTTCTAGTTTATTAATTTCTTTTTTTGAATGGGAACGTCAAGACTGAGCAGTGTTCAAGGTTTAGTATGATCAGTATGACCTTCTCGTCCCTTCTTCTGTAGGTTCTCAGTTGCTGTTCTGTAATTCTTTTTTGCTTTGTTTATCGGTATCTGATTCTGTGTTTCAAATTTTGCATCATCGGTCATTATTACTCCTAAATCTCTTGCTTTCGTGTTTCTCTGAATTTCTTGTCCATCTGGGGCATCGTATGCTGTCTGTATAAGTTCCTCATTTCTGCAATATCTCAAGAGCGGAAATTTCTCGGTGTTAAAATTCATGTTATTGTCTTCTGACCAATTTTATATTCTGTTTGTGTCCCTCTATAGTGATTCCACCTCTGCTGCATTGCCGATTTTTCTGCTGATCTTTTTATTGTCAGCAAAGGATGTTACTATACTGTTGTCCTTTACTTCACTGTCTATGTCTGTCAGCAAGATAATGAATAGGAGTGGGGCTAATACTGTTCCTTATAGAACTGAGCTACGTACTTCCGATTCTGATGATGATATACCTTGGATTTTTATGGCTTGCTGCCGTTCCATAAAGAAGTTGTAGATCCATTTTCCCACTTTGTCTGTTATTCCCATGTTTTTCATTTTATGTGCTATTATTTCATGATCACATTTATCAAATGCTTTAGCAAAATCTGTGTATATGACATCGTAGCTATCATTGCTCTCAAATGCGTCTATGATATTGTTATGGTGCTCTTTTAGTTGCGATAGGCACGACCTTCCTGATCGGAATCCGTACTGGTTCTCATTGAATCTTTCCTGTGCCTCCAAAGAGTCATATACTTTCTCCCTGACTATTCTTTCAAATATTTTGGTGAGATGTAATGTCAGTGACACCGGTCTCTAGTTCTTTGCTTGAGACCTATCCCCCTTCCCCCCTTTATATATAGGAACGATGTTCCCTCATTTTAGTATGGTCGGTATTTCCTCCGTGTCCATGGATCTCCATATCCAATAAAAGGGTATAGCTATTTCATTCTTACAGTTTTTAATCAACAAGCCATTCCATTTGTCCGGACCTGCAGCTGAATGTAATTTCATTTGTCCTATAGATTTCTCTGTATCTTCAGCGGTAAATTCAAAATCAGTTATACGTACATTTCCATTTAATTCCTCTTTATAAAAGGTATTTCTGTCAGGTACTGCTTTGTCTCTGTTTGGGGTACTGAAAGCTGATTCATATTGAGCTCTCAGTATTTCAGATATTTCTTTTAGATCATCGGTTAGCTCATTATTTTCTTTCCTTAACCCTTTAAAGGCGGATTTTTTGTAGGTTTAAGTTATGAATGCGTGTATTTGAAACGCTACCAATTTGTACCGGTCGTCCTGAAAGGGTTAAACGTGTGATAGTGGTGCGCGTTTGTTTTTCTTTTCGCGAAGCTATAGAAGTATTTTGGCTTATCTTTTCTTATTTTCATCGCATCTTCCTCTTCTCTCTCTGAATGACCTTTAATTAGGGCTTGTATTTCCTTGTCTATACTTTCCAATTTTACTTGTATCACGTTTTTGGTGTTGTCTGTGCAATTAATTAACTTTGTAGCTGCTCTCCTTCTCTCGCAGAAGTGTGTCCATTTTTGCCTCTCGAAATAGTTCCTCTTTCACTTTGGCTGTGCTTTCGGAACAATTTTTACAAGATTTCCAGTTGTTATCATCTCTCTCTCTCTCTCTCTCTCCTCTCTCTCTCTCTCTATATATATATATATATATATATACTGTATATATATATATATATATATATATATATATATATATATGAATGATGAATTTCAAAATCAACACATGAAATAAATAAATGATGCCCACCCACAAAGAAAAATGAAAAGTGATTCCAAGGCCTATCGTTTACTCAACAATATACTTCGTACATATATATATATATATATATATATATATATATATTAGAACCTACCAATGTTATCACATTTGCATAGCGACCACCCGACTAAACTAACCACTTTTCTGCGGTCCCTGCATAACTCCATTAATTATAATTCAAATATTTCTCAATATAGTGACCAACTGCATTTTGTGGAAACTGGCTGTTTTACCCAAGCTAAAACTAATTTCTGTTCAGAATTCAATCTTTTAATTAAAGCGATTGTATTATTTTAATGAAGCAGATTGGTCTTACAACTTAATCCTGTCATGACTCATACCTAAAAATTCTGAAAAATTGTTTCCACACTTAAATAAATAGAAAGTTAAAATAAGTACTTTTCAGTACAAAATACACCATTTCTTTTTTAATTTATTCAATAATTCTTTTAGAGCTCAAAAACGTGCATGTTATTAGCTCTTTCTGGTGAAATAGGAAGTTTTTATATAGTGACCACCTGTCTAAAGTGACCATTTATGTTTAGTTCCGATGGTGGTTACTTTAAGTAGGTTTACACACACACACACACACACACACACATATATATATATATATATATATATATATATTATATATATATATATATATATATAATAGGTCAAATATTAGAGTAAAAACAGTTTTATTCTTTTATACGACAGATTGTTCTAAATATATATACGCCCATACAGGGTGTGTCAGGGTGGGTTGAAAGCTGCTCTTCATTTAACAAACACTATTGAGATGTTGAGTCACATAATGTCTCCTCATGAATGTCTCCTCGTGGATGTCTTGTCGGAAGGAGGAGGGAGTTACAGTGTCTTGTTCTCCTTGTGTGAGTTTCAGTTAAAGATCTATTCTTGTCACGACGTTTTTTGAACAGGAATATATTCCATTTTCGATTTGCTCTGCCATTTCTGTTTGATGGGAGAACGTTCTTTCTTCGGATTGGCGGGTGACTAAATGTGACTGCACCTTTCATGCTGGGTTCATTTACCAAGGGAAAACCCGATAAAAAGTTTGGCTGATCTGGTAGTTGAAACGAAGAGGCTTTATTTCCTCTCCCCCGTTCATTTTTCGATAGCTGCACTCTAGCACTGATATTTTGACTCCGTTGGAGTTATCCATTTACAAAGCCCTTCCCTCCAAGCAACATTTCCTTTCCTTTTTATACGATTTAACAAAATCCTATACAGTACTAGTTGTAAAGCATTTTGAAACATATACTGTATATGCAATGCTTTGAGCCCCGAGAACTTTTCCTTTCTTCTTCTAAGGATTTCTTAGGGATAGTAAGTTTTGCGTTAGGATGGAAAGTTTCCTTTCCATCCCTACGCCTCACAGGCGCATCTTGCTGTTGCCAATAATGACATCACGTCGTCCTGGAACCTGACGTTTGAAGCACATTATATGTAAGCGACTCTTTCATTTCCTTTGCTACTCCCAGGACGTCGGTAGCTGAAAATCACATTCGAGTGGCGTTGAATCTGTTGTAAGGTGGGTACGTTTTCATAGCTTTTGATTTTAGACTTCAAAATCTTTCGTTTGCTTGCATCATTGTTGACTGCGTTATTGCCGTCTGCAGACCTTTTTCTTTGACAAGATTTCATTCATCAAAGAGATATGTTTCCTGAGACAAGTACTCGATGGGAAACTGACAAGGATTCCCTATTTCCGTTCCCAAAGGGTTTCTTGTCCCCATGTACTGGACCTGCTGCATGAAAATCCTAACTCGCATCTCTTCCGGTGCTGATCGTACCCTTTGTTTGTATTGGGTACTGATAGGTCGAATCTTGATTACAAATCGATTTTACTTGCAGCAGCACTATACTATATTGTACCTATTTCTCGTGAAAAGCTTTTGACAATCTTCCTTAAAGGAACTGTCTTTTGGGTATTCTCACCACAGTTCCCAATCTGGAAACAACGTTTGGATGCAGTTAGTTTGCCTCCAGCAAAAGGTGGTGAAAGGTTACTACTATGGTTGGTCACTGGCTTGATCTACTGTGACCCGACGGTAGAAATTTGCCTTTATTCTCCTCATATAGTCCATATTCGCCTTACTCATGGGACTTGTAGAGGGATCGTCCACCTTTTTGTAACGACTGTATTGTTACCTTGCTGTGACCACTTGCCGGTCAAGTATTCCACTCTTGAGGGTATCATCGTTTGAAGACTCGTAGGCTAGGCCATACGTTTTCCTTCTCTTCGATACTTGCTACAGATGCATGATACCTGATAGTGGGGCATGTAAGTTTTCGAGGTGACTGGCCTCCTCTCCCTGTTATTATTATTATTATTAGTAATATTACCATTATTATTATTATTATTTCGTACACACATTTTTAATTGCTTTTATTTCTATTCATTCCTTCATTTCTTCTTTTCAGCGGATTTATTTTCACTGCACTTCTTTTTCCAAATCATAATTTTGTTTTTTAATGAAAGGATAAAGAAATTGACACTGAATACCAACAGTCAAACATCTTCGGCCAATCGTTTATTTCGATGGAACACTTCCACACTATCCCAGTGGTGTTGAACTCGCCGATTCAACCATATATCCATATGCGTTGCTGGGTCGACAAAAGATAAGTACTTTTAAAACTTCAAAACTTTATTCAGAAAAGAAAACGAGTGACAGAATTTTACAATTTTTAGATATTTGTTATGACATTAATATATTTACAGTACTCTAATTTGAATATGCCGTTGGAAGCATGGAGGTTTTTAGGCAAAATTAATGGCATTTACCTTATTTACTACATGACAATAGTGAAAGTGGCAAGTAATAGTAAGAGACAACAAAAAATTATAATAAAAATAATAAATACAATATAAAGTTTACAAAATGTTACATGATTTTAAATTAATGATTTATTGTATGTTCAGTAGAAAATATTACATAATTTTAATTGTGAAAGTGGCAAGTAATAGTAATAGTGACAACAAAAAATAACAATAATAGTAATAATAATAATAGTAAATATTGAATAATGAATAACCTTTATTGATAAAATAAATACAGTACTTTTACAATTTACAATGACGTAAATAATTGTGAAACTTGACTATTTATTTTATTTAAATTTTACAAAGTTTACAAATGTTACATAATTTTAAATAATTAAATTATTTATTGTATATTTTGTACAAAATAAATGATGCTTAATAAAAAATATAGAAAAAGAATAGATTGCCAAATTAAAGATGCTTAATGAAATTAGCATATTTTAAATTAATAGTTGATTACAAAATTGATTATTATGGTAAAATAATAGCAGTGAACTTATACATCAGGAGGAGCTAATGAAGTGTTTTTTTGGTGATTTGCGAAATACATTTAGTGATGTAGCCTGACTGATATGTATGGGAATTGCATTCCATACATCTGCTCCTTTGAAAGAGAGTGCATTTCCTGCAGTTTCTATTACATAGTTTGGTTTGTGTATAAAATGTTTTTGAATGTTTTCTTCAGAAATTTATACCTTCTGCGGAATTCGATCCCGGGACCCTCCCACTGCGACTCAGACATTCTGCCACTCAACCAAGGTGACTATATTACCTATATATTTTGAAATATGCATGTTCGGTCTCACTAACTCGTTGCTGCAACCACAGAGACACCAGTAAATACAAAGTCCGCCATATGGTTTATCAAGATCAAGCTGTATTTTGAGTTTCGTTTTGCTCCTGAGTGTACATAAAAGAACTTCGTGTTACCATCTTTCAAATTACGCAGGCGCGCGCGTGTGTGTGTGTGTGTGTGTGTATAAAAAGTGAAAGCTAAAATGTATTGCTTCTACTGACAGAATCAACATAAAATAATTGACAAGTTTAATGTTGGAACACGTCTACTGTCGTTTAAAAATCGTCAAAATATTTTCACGTTTGAACGACCTCAGTGAAAAAATAACGGCAAAAAACTACAGGGTGTTCAAAAAGAAACGCGACCGATTGGAGAATGCGTATATCATTGTACTTTAAACCTTTTCTTTCTGTTTCAGTGATCAGTAAGTACAAGAATGGTATTCACAGTTCAAGAAAGGATTTAAAGAACAGTATGTATTCAAATCACCCCCATACACTGGAATAGCTACAGGTCAACATTCAGCGTACAGTAGAAGGCATAGCAAGAGAGACATTAAAACAAGTGTTCGATAACATGATTCGTCGTGTACACTTATATGTGAAAATCATAATGGCCAACACATTCAACAATTTTTGTAATTTACTAATAAACATGCATTCTCCAATAGGTTGCGTTTCTTTTTAAACACCCTGTTTAATAATTTAATATATAAAATATATCATAGGGTACAGTGTGTCCGAAAAGTCTCTGCACAGTTGGAAATACATCGAAACTTTATACCTGATACAAAATACAGTTATTTATAGAACTACATCATAAATGCTCAAAATGTTCTCAATTCAATTCAAAGCACGTTAATGTACTTAACTGGCTAATTAACGTTAATTACTTAATGTAAGTCATATTGGGTAGACTTTTCGGACAAATTATACAATGATAATTTTTAAAAGAATTTATGAGTACCCTTCTTTATTATTGGAATAAGATGAAGTACGAGTTGAGAGTTATACTTTCTGTTTATAACTTGTTGTAGTCGTTATCAGCTTATATGGGTACTGATAAAGAACGCCTGTGAGCATGTTTTAAACTTGCGGGTGGGTCGATGTGACGAGCGAAACTTATTTGGCTCGACCCATTCAACTTTTCAGAAGACTTATTTTTCCCGTTGGTGGGGTTGCCGCCCGTCTCAGTTCCCTCTGTTGGACAAAGATGAATCAACCAATCACTGAGTTTTAAACGAACCCAGCAAGAAATGGTACGTTTGGTAAACGTCATAAACGCTTTATTGCAATTTTATAAAGGTTTATGACGTTTAATAAATGTCCCATTTATTGCTCTACACTATAAAGTTGTTCCATACAGACCACCATTTCAAAAAATTTAATTGCTCAATTTGAACTGAACAAGGAACGATTTTAAATCAAATTTATTTTTAATGTCGATATAATTGATTCAAAATCGGTCCAGAAGAGAAAGTTGTTGTCAACGGGTTCACATTGCTCCGTAACCGGCTTATGCAGCAAATGGATCAATTAAATCTTTAGAAACGGTGGTCTATATGGATCAGTTAAATTTTAAGGTCCAATGCAAAGTAAAGTTTTTTCACATATACAACCACCGTTTCTAAAACCGATTATGGAACGTTTCTTGGTAAGTCGAATGGTCAGTCATAGAAGTCGTTAAAACATCACTCCTTTCTGGACCGGTTTTGAACCAATTATATCGACATTAAAATAGAATTGGACCATCATTTTGCCTAGAAATCGTTCCATAACCTATTAAAATGGAACAATTAAATTTTTAATGTCGGTGGTCTGTATGGATCAATTAAAATTTTCAGTGCGGGAAAGTCTGAAAGGTAATGAAGTAGATATGTTCCGAAGGTACTGTTTCTGATACCGACTACAGTTGGTAACTGGGATGCGATGTAATAAATTTTAAACTATATAATTGTAGGCAAAGCATTACAACTTACATTTTGTTGTCTCTGTCGCCTTCATGTAAACATTCCGATAGTGACCATCACTCTTATTTGGCACCAGGTTTCTCCCTTCGTCAGTCCTCTTCCGTTCAGCGAGGCTAAGCGACGTTGGGTCTTTTCTGTAGTTGAATGGGTGGCTGTCCTTCGCGTTCAGATGATGTAACGACCGGATCCCACGTAAAGCTGTATGTACCTTCCGTAGCATGACCTTTGCGGTTAAGTTATTGATTGTAATGATATATTATTAATTCTACAAAGGGATTATTTTAATATTGAAATTATAATTGAATTAATATTTACAAGCTTATCCGCCTTACAATAGAAGCAAAAATTCTATAAATATTCATTGGAGCATAAGAATCGTACTTCATATTTGATCTACAAATAGGAATCGTATGTTAACAAGACATTGATGTTAGTGAGCACACACACACACACACACACACACACACACACACACACACACACACACACACACACCATCAACAAAGAACGTAATGACTATTCAAGAAATATGATTACAAACGGTAATTATGAAAAGACGTTTCTAGCTTAAACACCTGAACTGCATTTTCCAAAATCAACTTCTCTCCTTCATGAAAGTTCTCCCCTGACGAAGGTCAGAAAGGAACAAAAGAAAACGTCTCTCAGCATCCTTCAAAGGACTCGAGTAAATATTTCCAAATTCACAAAAGCATCCATGATAAATGAATTTTTAAAATGCATTTTCTAAGTATTGCAAATGCAAAAAAAAAAAAAATATGAACATTCTTGATCCACTTAGTGTGTTTCATAAGAAGGACGTATATATATATATATATATATATATATATATATATATATATATATATATATATGAAGAGAGAGAGAGAGAGAGAGAGAGAGATACACTATTTTACTGTCGAAAAAGACGAGTGCAAACTCGAAATAATATTTGCATTAATATTTCAAGAATTATAAGTTTGGATTAAGATTATACCACAGTTAAGATTTCTCAAGATTAACTACAAGAAGTGAAGTGAAAGGATTGCATTTTCAAGAAAATTTTACATGACTTGTTAAAAAAAATTTGTTATAGATTGCACGGAGGCAATTGCATTTGTCAATATGTATATATATATATATATATATATTAATAAACGTTGATACTTATTTGTTTAGTTTAATTGTATGATCTTCACCAGACGACATTTTTTCATATGAAAATCACCTTTTTTCGTGTATGAAAGGCCGTCCGCTGCATCCACATTATTACAAGCGTAGTTCCGATACCACGTAAAGCTGTAGGTCCCCTTCGTAATATGACCTTAGATGTTGCGAAGTAGGTTAAACAATTCCACCATTATATTTTCGTAAATGTGTTAAATGTGATATTCGAAAGCGACATTTGAATCGTTTTTGTGGGTTTTATGAGCGTTTTCGAAGGACTGATCTTTCAGTTTCCATTTTCCAACAGTCAAAAACCTCGAGTTAAACCTTTTTGCCATCCTTCTTTGTGACGTTAATCTTAGTTTTGCAGAGAGAGAGAGAGAGAGAGAGAGAGAGAGAGAGAGAGAGAGAGAGAGAGAGAGTATGATTTCATATATGCACATTTGTATACAATCTATTTAAGAATATACACATGAATTCAATAGTCGTATTACACACACACACAGATACACACACACACACACACACACACACACACACACGCGCGCGCGCGCGCATATATATATATATATATATATATATTATATATATATATACACACAGTATATATGTATAAATATATAATGAAAGTTATGAATTGAGAAGTAAATTAAGGGTGAATGGACAGATCTGATAGCTTCTTTTTCTTCTCACAGTGATATTTCTTGTAATCTTGCATTACAGCTGTTGAGATGATCTCAGATCTTACTGAAAATTGAATATATATATATATATATACACACATCCATTAGCAGCATCTTAATTCGAAGTGAAGTTGAAAATGAATTCGTTTATGATTTTATTCCATTTGAAAGGCAAGTTTTATATATTCCAAAATGATGATAAATGGATAAATAAATAAATAAATGAATAAAAATGAAAATAAATAAAAAAAATGAAAATTAATCTCTTTTACTTTAATCTGAATAAGATTCAATTCTTGGAATTTCTTTCTTGAAATGTTTTGATGATTTTTTTTTTTTTTTTTTTTTTTGTAAATTTTTGAAAAATACTTTTGTAAAATAATTTATTTAAGCGAAAATCAGTGTTTTTTTATTTAAAAATTTTTAGAAATTAAATTAATTTTGGTCTTAAATTATTCAAATTTATTATAAAATTTTAATAGGATCTGTAAAAGGAGTTAAATCGATTACTTCCAGCTCATTCCCATTCCCATTTGTTTTTCGAAAATGAGAATACTCAAAGTGAGAAATTCACATTTGATAAAGAATGTCACTCCCATTTACATTCGCGGTATAGGCACCGAATAAAAGCGGCTAATATTTTCTAACCTAAATAAACTTAACCTAACATTAACCTAATCTAACCTAACCTATCTTAATCTAATCTAACCTAACATTAGCGTAACCTAACCTGAACCAAACTGGAGAAATCAGCGGATGAAAATGAGAATGGCATGAAAAGGCAATATGTAGATCGATTTGAGAATTGCCTCCTTTTAGATTCTCGTGGATTTCTCACGTTTGATCCCAGAATGAAACGGGAATGACATTGAGTGGGATAAAACTATTAATTAAATCATGTAATTATATTTCATGTGACTTAAGGCTCTCTCTCTCTCTCCTCTCTCTCTCTCTCTCTCTCTCTCTCTCTATATATATATATATATATTTTTTTTTCAAATGAGACCACTAAATTTTAGTTAAGAATAAATAGACCAATAATTATTTTATTATAGTTTTGGCACTATTATATATATCCAATAACATCAATAGCATAATCACTTGGCATCAATTGGCACCAGTCATGGAGACGCAAAGACGCAGTTTGTTCTCGGATAACCTCCAACCTCTTCTATGCCATTCGAGGTCAAGTCCTCCGTTTTGACCTGCAACGAAGATGAGTCCGTTCTTAAATTAATGATGGCATGCGGGTCAAACAATAAGACCTTTCAAAGCAAAAGAAATATATATATGGCACAATTTCGGAAAAAAAGTTCGCCTAAAACATGAACTACTAAAAACATTAACAAATACTAATTAGCAAATATTTTGTTTCCGTTGGGTCTTATATATATATATATATATATATATATATTGGTGGCAATAATAAAATAATTAAAAAAAAGAATTACAACTAATTAGTAATTTCTTACGTTTTTAAAATTTATCTAACTTGAGGCGTACTTTTTTCACCCAAAAACTGTACAAAATATAACCTACATGAAACGTACAGGAAGAAAACTTCACCAAGATTTAACACCTAACCTAGTAAAGGAAAATAACTGAATAGAAAGAAAAAAAAATTACATCAAAAGAGTTTACGTAGAAAAAATCTTTAATCTTTAATATTCGTGCATCAGATGAGAAAAAATAATTATGACAAAAGAGGTCCAGAAATGGCGGGTTACATCAACCAAATACATTATTAAATATCTGCCAACCAATCCAGATTGTTAACTCACCGAATCACCAATGCTGTAATTATGCTAACCATGTTTATATTACATAAGCTAACCATAGCATCGTTGCATGGGTTAACGACTTGGGTTAGTTAACAAATATTTAATTGATTATATATTTGTTTTCATTAATTAATTAATTAGTTAATATATATATATATATATATATATATATATATATATATATATATATATATATATATATATATATAATTGGCATAATTGCGCCTCGGTGGTGTAGTGGTTATCGTCGCTAACTACGAATCCATTGGCTCCGGGATCGAGACCCGTGACGGCAGCCAGCGCGCAGCAAAACTCAGCTGTTCATCCTTCCACGCAGTAAAGAAAGTGTTTGGTAGATAAATGGGTACCCTGGGTAGCCTAGTGGTTAAGACACTGGGTTGCTGGTGGGGCGTGGTTCGGATTCCACGTTAAACTGTAGGTCCAAGGTGGAGTGAAAAGCTTGAACTTCGTCAGAATGAACAATTCGGGCGAAATCAAACCAAAGGTGTGTGTGTGTATATATATATATATATATAAAATTAAGTAATTCAATCCGTGTTGATAATATATATATAATTATATATATATATATAAAATTAAATAACATTATGTACACAATTTAATGGTAAGTGGTCTTTAATGAACGTGCATAAATATCTTATATATATATATATAAAATGCAATCTCAAACAATACCGAAATATTATGAAAATTACTTATGCATCTCTGCATAAATTAAATTTAAAAACTTAACCCCAAAAATAAATAATAAATATTAAAAAAATATATTCAGCAAATAATATTTTAAATTGAGAAATTATGAATTAATTTTTATAAAAAATTTGCAAAAGTCAAAATCAATATTATAAAAAAGAATCTTAAATCTTTGTGATTCCTCAACTTTGGAGGGTTTTCAAAGCGGCCAAAATCAAACACATTAACATTCATATTGAATAATTATATATACATATACATATATATACACAAACTATTGTTTTGCATGCAAAGATATATATATATATATATATATATATATATATATATATATAATATATATATATATATATATATATATATATATATAATATTTAGGAGAAATCCAATGACAAGGAGGAATGTAAATGCCATGAAAAGTCTTCTTTAATGCGCAACGTTTCGAGCAATACGCTCATCATCAGGCTAGATAATAACAATATGAAATTAGAATCAATAAATAAATGTGAACAAGACAAAATAATTTCCATAAAACCTATTCAGTAAAAGCAAATTTTAAAAAGACTAAAAGAAGAGGGTTAAATTCAAAGTTATAAAAATTTATATATAAAATTAACCAGAAATTTAAAAAGCTATTTTTAAATTACATATAGTAAATTTGAAATTAGTACACTGGAATAATTAACACTAATACAATGGAATAATTAACACTACGAACCTTTCAATGCTGGTTCCGAGGCACGAGTAATTTAAAACAAAACAAAACAGGAAACAAGCTATGGGTTGGGCGGTTGGAGTTATAAGTTAGGGGAGGGGGGATTATAAAAAATTGGGGGGAGGGGAGTTGGGGAGGGGGGTTTATAAAATATTTAGAGGGACAGCTGAGGAATCCACGTTTAGAGAAGGGGTCAATGTTTTAATATAAAGAGATTCCAAAATTCTAAGTGAGTTAGGACAAGAATTACAACCGAGAATTTTAAAATGATCTAAAGTGACATCAGTTTTACATTTTATACTGTGTTCCCGATAATGGAGGCTTCTTTTTTATTTAAAATTTTACCTGTTCGGCAACTTATTCCCATATGCGAATAAAATCTAGTCCTGAGGGAGCGCACGGTGCTGCCAATGTAAGTACCAAGGAGACACCTTGGGCAGGTAAATAAATATACAACACCGCTACGCAACGAATCAGGAGTTCGATCCTTCGCTGATAAAAAGCTACCTAAAGACATTTTGTTAATAAATATAATGCGAAAATCAGTATGATAAAAAAATTTTCTTAACAACTTTGTAAATTTAAGTTTAAATTCTTTATTCATGGGACCCATTTCAGGTACCAGAAAGTGTAATTTTTAGACAATCTCCCACCCATTTTAAACCAATTTTCTATCGACGCTTCGTTGATGACTCGATAGCTGTTTTTGATAATGCTGTACAAGCGCAACAATTTTTTAACTTCTTAAATTCTCTGCACCCCAATATAACTTATACAATGGAAACTGAGAAAAATGGCTCCCTTCCCTTTTTAGATCTTTAATTTCGAAAAAAGGTGATTCTATTACTACATCAGTTTACAGGAAACCCACTTTTACTGGTTTGGGCATGAATTTCTTTAGTTTTACTGATTTTAACTATAAGATGTCGTGTATTAAAACTCTCTTGTTCAGAGGATATATTTGACCTCTAGTTTTACCTTACTAAACGATGAATTTAATAATTTAAGATCATATTTTACCAATAATAGTTTCCTGTTCAATATGTAGATAAACTAATAAGATCTTTCTTAAATAATGTTTATAGCCCTCAACTTTCGTGTATTTCAGTGCCTAAAGATATAAAATATTCCTGGTACCTGAAATGGGTCCCATGAATAAAGAATTAAACTTAAATTTACAAAGTTGTTAAGAAAATTTTTTTATCATACTGATTTTCGCATTATATTTATTAACAAAATGTCTTTAGGTAGCTTTTTCTCAGCGAAGGATCGAACTCCTGATTCGTTGCGTAGCGGTGTTGTATATTTATTTACCTGCCCAAGGTGTCTCCTTGGTACTTACATTGGCAGCACCGTGCGCTCCCTCAGGACTAGATTTATTCGCATATGGGAATAAGTTGCCGAACAGGTAAAATTTTAAATAAAAAAGAAGCCTCCAGTATTCGGGAACACAGTATAAAATGTAAAACTGATGTCACTTTAGATCATTTTAAAATTCTCGGTTGTAATTCTGTCCTAACTCACTTAGAATTTTGGAATCTCTTTATATTAAAACATTGACCCCTTCTCTAAACGTGGATTCCTCAGCTGTCCCTCTAAATTTTTTATAATCCCCCTCCCCAACTCCCCTCCCCCTCCCCTCCCCAATTTTTTATAATCCCCCCTCCCCTAACTTATAACTCTCCAACCGCCCAACCCATAGCTTGTTTCCTGTTTTGTTTGTTTTAAATTACTCGTGCCTCGGAACCAGCATTGAAAGGTTCGTAGTGTTAATTATTCCATTGTATTAGTGTTAATTATTCCAGTGTACTAATTTCAAATTTACTATATGTAATTTAAAAATAGCT
>JAJOZX010001108.1:847500-850000 GCA_023014485.1 Bathynomus jamesi | reverse complement strand
AGCTTCCCTCACCAGCTATCTGCAAAGCAGACAGGATCCAGCTTTGGGACATGGATCTAGGGTTTAAAGCAGCCTAGCCCTGCTACATTTAGAACCTCAATATAAGCAAAAGACTCGCTGCCTTCACGTCAGATTGAATACATAAAAGAAAAAGGGGTAACTATTATATTTTTAGCCAAAAACCAAAACTTAAACCTCAACTGGTAGAATTGAGCGTCCACTTTTCAAGGCACGTAACATGTCCGTTTCAAGATGGGAATGAACTCAGAATGGTCCCCTGAGTTTTTTATGATACACACAGACAGTGCATGGAAAAAGGAACTCTTCTGGGATAATTAAATCCACTATAGTCCAAATAAGCAATGGTAAATGACAAATACCATAGTTTTTCTTTTTCATGATGCTAGCCCGACGCGGGCAACGGGTCACTCGCAAAGAGGTCCCATAAATATAGCTTCCCTCACCAGCTATCTGCAAAGCAGACAGGATCCAGCTTTGGGACATGGATCTAGGGTTTAAAGCAGCCTAGCCCTGCTACATTTAGAACCTTAATATAAGCAAAAGACTCGCTGCCTTCACGTCAGATTGAATACATAAAAGAAAAAGGGGTAACTATTATATTTTTAGCCAAAAACCAAAACTTAAACCTCAACTGGTAGAATTGAGCGTCCACTTTTCAAGGCACATAACATGTCCGTTTCAAGATGGGAATGAACTCAGAATGGTCCCCTGAGTTTTTTATGATACACACAGACAGTGCATGGAACAAGGAACTCTTCTGAGATAATTAAATCCACTATAGTCCGAATAAGTAATGGTAAATGACAAATACCATAGTTTTTCTTTTTCATGATGCTAGTCCGACGCGGGCAACGGGTCACTCGCAAAGGGGACCATTCTGAGTTCATTCCCATCTTGAAACGGACATGTTATGTGCCTTGAAAAGTGGACGCTCAATTCTACCAGTTGAGGTTTAAGTTTTGTTTTTTGGCTAAAAATATAATAGTTACCCCTTTTTCTTTTATGTATTCAATCTGACGTGAAGGCAGCGAGTCTTTTGCTTATATTGAGGTTCTAAATGTAGCAGGGCTAGGCTGCTTTAAACCCTAGATCCATGTCCCAAAGCTGGATCCTGTCTGCTTTGCAGATAGCTGGTGAGGGAAGCTATATTTATGGGACCTCTTTGCGAGTGACCCGTTGCCCGCGTCGGGCTAGCATCATGAAAAAGAAAAACTATGGTATTTGTCATTTACCATTGCTTATTCGGACTATAGTGGATTTAATTATCCCAGAAGAGTTCCTTGTTCCATGCACTGTCTGTGTGTATCATAAAAAACTCAGGGGACCATTCTGAGTTCATTCCGATATATATATATATAATATATATATATATATATATATATATATATATATATATATATATATATATATATACATACACACCGTACATATATATATTCATGTCAGGGACTCGATTCTTGATTTTACCACAGCTGTCCTTGCAGAGAAAAACGATTATCATTTACTAAAAATGGTAAAAAAAAAACCGTACCCCAAATATAAATATTTGACCTCGCATTTTGAGTCCTACTTCAAAAAAAAGAAAAAAAAAAAGAAAGAAAGAAAGAATGAAAGAAAAAAAAAAGACAAAAAAGATAGATTTCTAATCTATCACACTTAAAATGAAGGTAATGAAATCCATATTACAAGAAGTTTCTCTATGACGCTTCTCGTCCAAAGAGGGTCTTTGTCGTAGAAATCGGCCCAATTCAAACACTTTACAAGGATGGATATTGAACCACATTTTGCGTGATCACGAAAACACGTCAGATACTGGAATTGAAGGAGACGTGGAGTGATCTGATATTCAGTGGGAGAGCTTTTGTTGTATCCTCCGAAAGAACGCAAATAGTTTGGAGAGAAAGTGTAGCATTTCTTTATTATATCACTCCAAAAACATTTGTTTTATTTAATTTAACAAAGAATTTGTTTTAATTTTAAACTACAAAAGTAGTGTTGTGTTCAAAATTACTACGACTCCCGAATTTGTTGAACTTCAATTAAATAAATGATGTTACTGTAAAATTAATTAATTAATTAAATAAAATAAAATATATGATTATATTTACTTGAAAATAGGCTTGACTTCATTAACTTCATGCGGGAAATTTGAAAATGATTAATTCCAAGTACTGTAATCTTAGAATTCCATTGACGTACTGTAATCTTAGAATTCCATTGACGTTTGTTTAAAACAATTTTTGTTTTAATCCAATTATATTTGTCGAAAATACAAAACATTTTGACAATCTTTCGTTTTAGGTACATAAAATCGAGGCTACAATAAGGCTACAAATAAGGCTACAAATAAGGCAAATCAAATGTAAGGATGATCAGTAATTTTGGATATTTTCGTTAATAGCACCCCTAATATCTTCTTTTTAGTTAGTAACAATTTTGGCACAGAATATTTTCGTTAAAATTAACGAAAATATCACGA
>JAJOZX010001108.1:700000-842500 GCA_023014485.1 Bathynomus jamesi | reverse complement strand
TTGAAAGTAATATTCCAAAACATCTTAAGTAACAAAACCTTCATTTTAGATGAGAAGTTAAAACGTGACAAATATTTAATGTAGGAGAAAAGGTTAAAAACGTTTGAAACCTAATTGTTACGATCGGAAAGAAACATGAGTGAACTCTAATTTTATATTATTATTTGCCAACAACAATTAATTTAAAGAAAAATATAACTGGGGGGCAAATGAATATCACCACCGATATTATATATATATATTAGAACGCCCGCAATGTCATGCGCAGCAAAAGTCTCCCGAAACACAACCTGGGGAGGGGGGCGACTGGGAGGGTCGGGTGTGTTACTAAAACCTTCCCTGGTACTCCCTTAATGTGCATACTAAATTTGGTGATGATTACCTTAGCCGTTTAGGCGTATATAAATGAACATAGAACAGACAGACAGACATCATCCCCTATACACACACATATATATATATATATATATATATATATATATATATATATATATATATAAATTGAGTGATTTTCGACACTTTAAAAGGTTTGTATTTTTTAAATTAAGCGAAATAAAAGCATGAAATTTGTACTGCAGTCTACCTTCTCTATACACATGGGGAATTAGTCCCCTATAGTGCAAAGCTCTATGTGATGTCCTCTCAGGTCACGATACTTACACGATGCACGATACTTACACGATCTGCCCAACAGATTTCCTGCCGTTTATGATAAAGGAATATCATGGCTACCAACACTACCAGATCTAAACCCCCGTGACTTTCATCTGTGGGGTTATTTAAAAGATAGAGTGTTTAAACAGAATCCACACACAACAGAAGAATTGAAAGCATGAACTGAACAAGGAATTTCTCAGATTTCAACAGATACTCTGTCCAAATTACTGCAAAATTTTGTTGTTCGTGTGCGGAGAATTAATGAGCTGAGAGAACATCACAGAGAACATGTTTTGCACTAGGGAACTAATTCCCCACGTGTAGAAAAGGTACAGTAAAAATTTAAAATTTCATGCTTTTATTTTAGTTAATAAAATAATATAAAACTTTTGAAGTATCAGATGTTTAAGAAATCACACGACATATATATATATATATATATATATATATATATATATATATATATAGTAAATAACGACACCCCACTATAACGAAACCTCTCTTTACCGAACACCTTGGGCATTTCGTAACACCTCTCTTTATCGAAAAAACGTTTCGTTATAATGAGGTGTTTTCGCTAACTCAGCCTGAGCTGCACGTGTTCGTCTCTACCGTCATCTCCCCGATTAAGAAAGTTAGCGGTATGCTGACTGGCTGATGCCTAAAAGCTGATGCGTAATTGGCTAGAATGTTTCTCCCTCACGGAGAAATACTTTTAAGTACTGCATTTTATATACTGTATATACAGTACTATAAAAGTATGTATAAATAACTAAGGAGGGTCTAAATAGGTCATTAAAATATACAGTACAGTATCGGCAAAGGAAAACCTCTTTATAACGAACAATCCTCAACAACGACAGTACTTTGGCTGATATATTTCGTTATAGAGAGGTTTAATATATATATATATATATATATATATATATATATATATATATATATATATATATATATATATATATATGTTACAGTCAATGTCTAAAACAAGGCAATTTGTAAATTGACTGAAATTTTAGGCAATGTATCAGATTGATGATACACACAAAACCTAACCTAACCTAACCTAATGAATTTTAGGCAGCATATTGGGAAATACCAGTGGACATGCATATGCAGCATTACCAGAAAGGTTAGGTTAGGTTAGGTTAGGTTTTGCCTAAAATTTCAGTCAATTTACAAATTGCCTGATTTTAGACATTGACTGTAACATATATATAGTATAACCTTGGTTAACCTTGGTTTTGCTTCCGCCCGAACTGTTCATTCTAACGAAGGTCAAGCTTGTCACTCCACCTTAGAGGTACAGTTTAACGTGGAATCTGAACCACGCCCCACCAGCAGCATAGGGTCTTAAGCACTAGGCTACCCAGGGTACCCATTTAGCTACCAACCAATTTCTTCGTGTGGAAGGATGAACAGCTGAGTTTTGCTGTGCAACGCCTGCCGTCATCGGGTCTCGATCCCGGGTCCGATGGACTCGTAGTCAGCGACGCTAACCACTACACCACCGAGGTGTGTGTACACACACACACACACGAGTATAAGTTGTGTGTGTGTGTGTGTGTGTGTGTGTGTGTGTACTTTCATAATTATTCCGTACAAAATTTAAAACACAAACCAAGTACTTATATGGAAGTTATAAACTCAATAATCATTATAAAAAATAGTTCCACACAGGTTGACAAAGTTCACAAAATATACGCACACACTAGCTATATATATATATATATATATAGCTAAAAAGCCCGACTATTTAATTTTAACCTTGGTGTTACACTACAAAAACTTTATAAGGACTAATTGCAAATAAGGTTTGAAATATTTTGTTTATTTTGCTATTAGGGCAAATTAATTTTATACCTCAAGCCAAATAGTCAAAATTATGGAGTAAATATTCTCTAATTACAAAGAAAAGCAATAGAAGGTGGTCATATATATATATACAGTATATATATATTATATATATATATATATATATATATATATATATATATACACAGGGTGATTTATAGATGTGTTTCGTAAGTATTTGATTATGAATGGTCACGCAACCTGAAAAAGAAAAAAAAAGATTAATTGCTAACACTGTTGCAATTTCAGTTAGGGGCTTCAGGAAATTTCAACAAATTTAACTAACCTAATCTAGGAATTAACCAAACTCACCTTTGTTCGCAATGGCGTTCTGCCTGGGGCCGTGGCAGAGGTGGAAGTATTCGCCGGCTTAAGCCGACCCCCCCCCCCGTCACCTCACCACTCACTCCCCTCTCTCTCTCTCTCTCTCTCTCTCTCTCTCTCTCTCTCTCTACCCTCCTCATCGTAAATTACTGCTAACCACCATTCCCTCACTTATTCATACTCATTCACTTTTCCCCTTTGACTATCTCTCCTCTATCCTAGTTTGCGACGTGCTGAGGCATGCATTCAAGAAGTAGGAACGAATTTCGAACATTTACTTTAATGAAGCAACTGTAACACACTATGTATTTGAATAAAATGAAAAACCTCTAGGAATTTCATTTTTCTGTCGCGTGCTATAGCTCGAAACCTACGGGTTTCTCGATCTATATTTATATGGTCTTTTTTCTTTACTTTTGTCTCAAGAATACATCCTGCGATTTATGAAACAAATTTATGAATCACTCTATATATATATATATATATATATATATATATATATATATATATATATATATATATATATATATATGTGTGTGTGTGTGTGTGTGTGTGTGTGTGTGTGTGTGTGTGTGTGTGTGTATCAGGTGTCCCCAAAAATGGCCTTTGTTCTAAATAAATGTTCTGAGCTCAAAAAGAAAAAGGAATACTGTACAGTATAGACACAAAGACAAGCGTAATACTGTAGGTGCGTAAACCAGGAATTTTTTAATCTTAATTAAACAGTGCGATCGCCATTTTTTTCTAACAATATTTAATCGTACACAGATGTTTGATATAATTTTTAGAAATAGCTTAGCTGAGATGTTGTCAGTGTTGGGAGTAGCGGCGCTACTTTTTTAGTAGTTAGCGGTAGAGGTAGCACCGCTGCATTTGAGGAAAAGTAGCGAGAGCAGTAGGGGCGCTACATTTTAGAGGAATTTCAGCCGCTACTCGCTACTTTTAAAGTGAATAAAAACCATTTTTGTTCTTATAGTTTACAAGGTAATAATATTACAATTCGTAAAAGCAATGAAAAATTAAATTTGGGCCACTAACAACGACGTGGTGGTGCTTGGAAGTCTGCTTACGTTATCAGCTGGAATGGGCTATATTTAGCTTGGTCAGCATCGAGTTCCTGATGTTGCCGCATACATGTAGTCACATTTATTTTATTATAATTAAATAAGCGTATTTAACTGTTTTTATTATTTTCACTTGGGTGTGGTCAAAAAGTAGCATGAAATAGTCCAGTTCTACTAGTAGCGCTTATTCCTACATTATTAGCAATCAAATAAAAGCACTGCGAATTGAGTCAACGCAATTTTCACTATCCCGCTACTGTAGAAGATGTAACGAGATACTAGTTTCTTCTTTTCCTGCTGTTTATTCATGTCCTATTGTTCAATACAGTATACACCTTTTCCTCTCACAGCTGCTCAGTAAGTGAAAGCAACAACTTAGCAACTGAATGTGTGATTTACAGATATGTACATTGATACTATTTTCTAATACTCACACAAATTACATATACGTATTGGAGAATTATTATTCCAATTCTGAATGCTTTTCAAAAGTAGCGGTACCGGTGATGGTAGCTGTGATGATAGCTGTAGCGCGCTACTTTTCCAAGTGAGTAGCTGTAACAGTAGCGCCGCTACATTTTGGCCCAAGTAGCGGTAGGGGTAGCGCGCATAATACTGGGTATTGTTGATTACCACATAGACTTTGGTCTTTAGGTCTTCAAGTGCCTTACGCATGGTAAAATAGATGCTGTTTTTTATGTAACCCAATAAAAAAAGTCAAGGGGTACGAAGTCAGATGAGTATGAGGATGGGGCCATTCCACTGGCTCGTGAAAAGAGATTAGTCACCCCGAGAAATGCTCCTTCAAAAAGTTGCGAGTTTCACAAGCAGTGTGTGGAAATTAGAAATGTGTAGGTATATGCATATAGGTATGTACGGAATAAAAGACTCATTCTGTTACCCCTTTGAAGAAGAAACCCCAATAATATAATATACATCCATTATACTGTAAAATGACAAGCAGATAAAAATAGGAAAAATTTTTGGGACACCCAATATATATATATATATATATATATATATATAATATATATATATATATATATATTTTAACTGCAAACACGCAGTATAATTAACGTAAAGAACGACGCTTGTATAGGAGAATATTCCGCGCAAGATGAGGAGGGAGAACGAAACAAATGAAAAAATGAGGTAACCCACCCGGGAGAATTACGGCATTTGACTGAGTGAGGCCCATGGTGTAATGGTTATCATATCTGACCGGCAATCGGAAGATCCCGGGTTCGATTCCCGGGTGGTTACCTCATTTTTTCATTTGTTTCGTTCTCCCTCCTCATCTTGCGCGGAATATTCTCCTATACAAGCGTCGTTCTTTACATTATATATATAAAGGGTGATCCAGAGAAATGGGAACCAAAAGAAACCCCTGTAACTCTTAAAGTATAAGTCCTTTTATAAAATCATACGCATCATTCGAAAGAGGATAGTTACAAGTTTGTACAGGATTGTATAGGTTTTGACAATACAAGACAAGATAAGATACAAAACAAAATAAAAGTGTTAGTTAAAACTAACCCTTCAAGATGACTGCATGGACTGTGGAACAGCTGCGTTTCATAACTGAGCAATATTATGAGCATGGAAGAAGTGTAGTTTCAGCTCAAAGATCTTTCAAGACAAATTTTCAGATGTCAAAATCACCTTCTAAGAAAGTAATCCGTCGGTGTGTCAGAAATTTTTCCCTAACTGGCAGCATTGGAAAAAGAAAACCAACTGGAAGAGTGCGCACAGCAAGGATAGACGAGATCATTAACAGAACTCATGAAATTGTACAGGATAATCCTAACATAAGCATCAGACGTGCTTCTCAGCTGTTAGGAGTTGGATATGGAACAACGTACCGTATATTCAAGCAAAATTTAATGCTCTTTCCATATAAAATTCAAACAGTGCAACAACTAAACGATGGAGATTTCGCACGAAGACGACAATTCTGTCAATGGATCCAACAGAAGGTAAATGACCACCAATTTTCTAGCAACTTTGATTATGTCAGACGAAGCCCATTTTCACTTGAATGGAACTGTAAACAAACAAAATTGTCGTTTCTGGGCAACAGAAAATCCATTGAATATTACCGAAGTCCCGTTGCATAGTCAGCGTGTAACTGTTTGGTGTGGTCTTACTGCATCTCAGATCATAGGGCCGTACTTTTTCGAGGATTCCACCGGAAACACGGTCACTGTAAATGGTGATCGCTACGAAAAAATGTTGACCGATTTTCTTATTCCTAAATTAAGAGATCTTTGTCTAGAAAACCACTGGTTCCAACAAGACGGAGCTACCTGCCATACCACGAGGAACTGCATGGCAGTTTTGCGTCAAACGTTTCCAGGCGAGTTAATCTCAAGATTTGGAGACGTTGAATGGCCCGCAAGGTCTCCGGATTTTTCTCCCTTAGATTATTATCTCTGGGGATATTTAAAGAGTAGGGTCTACAGAAATAACCCAACGACCTTGCAAGAATTGAAGGCCGCCATCACAAATGAGATACAGGCCATACCACCGCACACTCTTGCAAAAGTGATGCAGAACTTACAAGCGAGAACACTGGAATGCTTGGCAACTAATGGAGCACATTTGAAAGGAGTCACTTTAAAAAAATAAATATTTCATAATAAACTTGTAACTCTACTCTTTCGAATGATATATAGTTTTTATGAAAGGAATTAAATATTAAGAATATTTGGTTTTTTTTTATGGGTCCCATTTATCTGGATCACCCAGTATATATATATATATATATATATATATATATATATATATATATATATATATATATATATATATATCAGGGTGGGCCGTAAGTTTCCATACATAGGAAAAATAAACATTTTTTTATGGACAACCATTTTTATTTATATAATATGCTCTACATGGTTGCCATTGTTTTGAAAACACATTTCAATACGTGTTCCCCACTGTTGATGAACACGCATTAGCACAGTTGACGTTATGCTTGTAATGGCGTTGGTGATACGTTCCTTTAGATGATTTATGTCTCGTATCTTTTCCTGATACACCATGGCCTTCAAGTGCCCCCAAAGATAGAAATCAAGGGGGGTGAGATCTGGGGATCTGGGAGGCCACTCCACAGGACCACGCCGACCAATCCAAGCATCCGGAAACTGCTGATCCAAATACCGACGCACGTGAAGACCATAATGAGGTGGAGCTCCATCTTGCTGGAAGTAAACTGGGAAGTTACCTTCCTCGTTTAGCAGGGATGGGAAAATCTCTTCTTGCAACATGTTAAGATACCTTTCGGCATTAAGATTTCCACTGACAAAAATTGGTCCAATAATTCTGTCACCCCATATCCCGGCCCACACCATCACTTTACCGGCACCTTGCATCTTCGTCGGACTCAGCCAGTTAGGGTTAGCATTACTCCAATAACGTATGTTTTGCCGATTAACCTCTCCATTGACGTAAAAATTTGCTTCATCAGTAAACAAGATCTTACGTCAAACGCATATTCTTAGGGTATCTGAAACATAAAAACAAACGTTTAATTTTTCCTATGTATGGAAACTTACGGCCCACCCTGTATATTATATATATATATATATATATATATATGATGAATAAAACCACGAAGATGTCATTAGACGAAAGCGCTTGAGCACCGTTTTGTGTTTCCTTTCCTTCGTGGTTTTATTCATCATAAATATTTTTCACGTGTTACTTTCGTGAAATAATTTTCATATATATATATATATATAATAGAGTAATGAGAAACGGATTATATATGTAAGTACGTATGTATATATGTATATTATGCATGTACTGTATGTATGTATCATAGCCAACATTGCAGTATACAGAATTATAGTTTTAATGAAAAGGGAGTAAAAAATGCGCCCCGAGAAAAAGAATATTAAATCTAATATATATACACTCGTATATATATAAGGAGGAGATTGTAGCCACCATTTAACCAAGGAAGTAATCCTCGGGGGACGTTAGGCAGGAGACAGGGAGTGCTGGAACCCACGTTTCTTCTGACACTGTCCTCCTTAGCTAATATTTTTCTGTCTCATCGACTACGTGAGCAGTCCAGCATGCTCTCAAACACAAATTTCTCTCCCTATTCCTCACTACACATACATATACTTTACACACTACATAATCTTCTCGAAATTTAAAAAAAAAATGGAATCGACTTCAAGAGCTTCAGAGTCTTCTAGGAAGGGGACCATAAATATCTCCACTCCGGCTCTCCCTCTACTAATACCGGGAACGCAAACCCGGGCAGCGCGGCTGGTTCTGCTACTGCCTATTCGAGATGTCCTGGGCCTCTGCCTGATTCACTTTTCATAAACTTCTGCAACATCTGTAGCCTTTCCTCAAATTTTCAATCTGTTGAACACCACCTTTCCTCCTCTAAACCTCACCTTCTCTTCCTCACTGAAACTCGGATGTCTGGGACGACTGACAGCAACCCCTTTTCTATACCTTCCTACTTTCTCTTTACTCAATTTCATTCCAAAGGTGGAGGTTGCGTATATGTATACAACGACCTAACTTGCTCTCGTATTCCCGAGCTTCATTCCTCCGAATTCTACACCCTCTGGCTACGACTAACCTGTCAATCTCAAATTAAATACATCTGCGCTATCTACCTTTCTCCTAATTCTACTGACTATCCAAAATTCTTTGACTCCCTCACTTCCAAAGTGAAATACGAGTACATTCTATCCCACTCCTTTTGCTGAAATCTGCATTTTAGGTGATTTAAATATTCACAACCACCTTTGGCTTTCCTCCCATTTCACTGACATCCCTGGTGAACTAACTTACAACTTCTCTATCCTGAATGACCTAGAGCAGATTGTACAGCACCCTACTCCTATGCCCGATCGCCTTGGAGATTGGGCTAACATTCTACATTTATTTCTCACTACTCATCCTTCTTCTTACTCTGTCAAACTTTCTTTTCCGTTGGGCTCTTCCGACCACTATCTTGTATCTGTTTCCTATCCTATCATCCAATTCGGCCTTTGAATCCTCCCAAGAGGAGGCGCATTTGGACCTTGGCGGCGCTATTTGGGAGGCCCTTGGGCAGTATTTCTTTGATTTCCCATGAAATGATTACTGCTTCCATGGCCGGGGCCCCTCCTAATGCGCTCAGTGCATCACGGAGGTGATTCTCTCGGACATGAGGCTTATATTCTATATTCTATTCCTACTACTAATGTAAAAAAAACCTTGGTTTAACTTTGGAGGCTTTCAGAAGGTACCATCGTCTTCCTGACTCTCACTTAGCTTATATTTCTGCCTGGAATAGTGCAAAATCTGTTCTTTGACTAGCCAAAAATTCCTTAATCCGACAAAAACGACAAAACCTATCCAATTCTAATTCTTCTCGCTCTTTCTGGCACCTAGCCAAGAACCTCCCAACAAATTTACTTCTTCTTTCCCTCCCCTTTTCCATTCCGACAGCTCAGTTGCCGTCTCTTCTCCCGATAAAGGTGAACTCTTCGCTCATACTTTCGCCTCCAACTCAACCCTGGAGGATTTCGGCGCTGTTCCTCCATTTCCTTCTCCTTCTGACTTAATTATGTCTGAAATAGAATCTCTTCCAAAGATGTTTATTCTATCCTATCTGGGCTCAACTCTAGGAGGGTGTAGAGTCATGATGGTGTCCCTCTGTTCTCGAGAACTGTGCTTCTGTGCTGTCACCCAGCCTAGGCAAACTCTTTCGTTTTTGTCTTTCATCTGGTACTTTTCCTTCCTGCTGGAAGTTCACTTTCATTCAGCTTGTCCGAAAAAAGGGTGACTGCTCTCAACCCTCCAACTATCGTTCAACTGCTTTGATTTCTTGCCTTTCTAAAGTTTTTGAATCTATCCTTAATAGGAAGATTCTCAAACCCCTCTCTTCCCACAATCTTCTTTCAGATCGTCAGTATGGGTTCTCTAAGGGACGCTCTACTGGCGATTTTCTTACATATCTCTCTAACTCTTGGTCATTCTCCTTTCGAGATTTCGGTGAAACTTTTGCTATTGCATTAGACATATCAAAAGCTTTTGATAAAGTTTGACACAAATCTTTAATTTCCAAACTGCCCTCCTTCGGTTTCTGTCCTTCTATCTGTGCCTTCATCCCGATTTTCTTTTTAGCCGATCTATAGCTGCGGTTATATATGGCCACTGTTCTTCCCCTAAAGCTATCATCAGTGGTATTCCTCAGGGTCCTGCCCTGTTACCCTCTTCTTTTTATTTATCAATGATCTATTAAGTCGCACTTCCTGTTCTATCAACTCCTATGCCGATGATTCCACCCTTCATCTTTTCATCCGCTTCACAAAGCGTTCCTCTAAACAGTCACTCCATGATTCGCGTAGGACGGCTATGGTTTTCTCTGCCCCAAAAAACCAGTTCCTTCACCTCTCTACTCGCTACAACCTTTCACACGACCATCCCCTTATCTTGAACAATACACGACTCAATCCTTCCTCTTCTCTTAACATTCTTAGTACTTCATTTTCTTTCCTGGAAAGATCACATACACTCTCTTTCTAAAACAAAAACAGCTTCTAAGAGGTTAGGTGTGCTGTACCGGTTTTGCAGTTTCTTCACCCCACTCAGTTGCTGTCTTTGTCACTGTACGGGGGTCTTATCCGCCCCTGTATGGAGTACGCTTCTTATGTGTGGGGTGGCTCAACCCACACAACTCTACTTGACCTGGTGGAATCAAAGGCTTTTCGTCTCATTAGTTCCCTGCCTCTTACTGACTGTCTTCAATCCCTATCTCTTCGCCGCACTGTTGCCTCACTCTCTCTTTACTATCGCTATTATAACGAACACTGTTCTTCTGAACTCTCTAACTGCATGCCTCCTCATTTAAGGAGAGCACGCAACACCAGACTTTCTACACCTTCTCATTCCTTCTCTGTTCAACTCCTTAATGCGAGGGTTAATCGGTATTTTCAATCTTTCACCTACTCAACCGGTCAACTATAACAATCTTCTTCAATCCATCTTTCCCCCTGTCCATGACATCCAATCTTTCAAACGTAGAGTGTCCAGGGAGCTCGAAAATCTTGGACCTTAATTTTGGCTTTCTTCTTCCTCTATCTTGGGGTGGCGTTTTTTGCAGGCATTCGCTCTTGGCTCCTCTTTCCTACATAAAAAAAACAAAAAACAAACGTACTTTATTGAAATGTTTGAATAATAACCAGTTTTTTTTTAGGATTCGCATATTGCCAAATAAATTTCACTTTAGACCACCAAAGGACTGCCTTAATTAAGCGAGGTACGCAAAAACAATCGAGCTAAATTAAAGGTTTCAATACACTAATTTAGTCATAACAATGCTAGAAAATTGCAGTGACATTAAATGCATGACTATTGATGTCTATACAAAGAAACGCGCTGGAACGTTCTGAATAAATTCGTTTAATAGACGTAGCGTATATACTCGTTATCGGTAAAATCAGTCATTAGGAGGACGCGTTGTGTACAATTAATCTCTCTTTCATCCTTAACTGTTTTAAGCTAATATGTTGGTCTCCATTTGGTTGTCTCGTGTCGTCGACAACGATAACGTCTATATATATATATATATATATATATATATATATATATATATATATATATATATATATATCCACACTATTACTGCTTCTTAATGTTATTTCTTATGGCGTTTTAAAAGTCTGCGCGCCTACGACAACCCGGCGATCGGATCTCTTATATATACGAGTTATACTCCTCCTCTGGAGACGTATTAAGCCTAGTTTGAATTCAAAACATCGTTTCCACCAGATACGAAATCAAAAATGGCTTTTGTCAAACTTCGCTTTTGAGAATGTCTGATGCCGCCCTTTGATTCTGGAAGACAAATGAAATGAAGAAGTAATTATGTATAAACATTATAATTTTTTTTACCTAATTACTTTTGGGTTTTTTGTTGTAGCGTAGCTCCATTTTGGCATCATGCCTGGAACTGGATTATAGATCTTATACAATCCTTGTAACCCTTTAGAAAAGGACATAAATTACAAAATGTACACGCGCACATAAACACACATTATGTATGTAAAGCAGTTTATATACTTATTTATATACTTATATTACAGTGTCGGGTTCTGGGCAGTGAGGCTCTAAGTATATATATATATATATATATATATATATATTATTAATGTAAACTTAAAAATAAGAGGCATTACGTTCGTACCCCCCGTCGTACATATATATATATATATATATATATATATATATATATATATATATATATATATATATATATTACTTTAAAATTAAGAACGAAAATTAAATTAATTTGTCTATTTGAAACTTGCTTATATTACGTCAATGTTTTTAAAACACATCCGTAAATATTGTGTTTGACGAGTTCTTATCTTATACTTTATCTAATGTTTAAAAACAGGTTTTGTGCCTTTGAAACTCTTTTTCTGCTTTTCTGCCACATTCTTCCTTCTTGTTCCTTATGTAATTTCTTGCATATAACATATATTTATTCTTTTTGAAAGAAGAAAATTTATTTGAGTTACCGTGTAAAGCCATATATCAGTCATCATCATATATATATATATATATATATATATATATATATATATATATATATATATATATATATATATAATATATATATATATATATATGGGATGAATTTCACAATAAAACACGTGAAATGAATGAATGCTGCAAACCACAAGGAATCGTTTTTCTTTTCCTTGTGGGTTTGCAGCATATATATATATATATATATATATATATATATGCAACATTTATCTCCCACAGGATTCGAACGGGAAAACGCGGGCGTTGACCATTAAGATATGACAGACTTCGAATGCCGATAATGCTAGTAATAATAACGGGGGAAGTACAACAATGTGCCATATTAGTTGGCCTGAGCGCTGTGTATGCACAGTAAAGGAGAACCAGGGAAGGTTTTAATAACACACTCGTCCCTCCCAGTCCCCCTCTAGGTTGTGTTTCGGGGGCTTTTGCTGCCCAAGGCGCAGCTAGCATTCTAGTATCTATCACTATGTGGAGTTGACTACATTCCAAGGGTCACCTACTGTCCGAGAATTAACAGGATAAGCGACGAACTCAACCCAACCCAGGACAAAGCAGGCGGGAGTGAACTTAGAGCCTCACTGCCCAGAACCCGACACCGTAACCATTGAGCTGCCACCAGGCCTCACACACACACCACACACACACACACACACACCAACACGTATATATATATATATATATATATATATATATATATATATAAGCAAACAACCACAGGGAAAAGGAAAAAGAAAACACGAAATCCGAGCGCTTTCGTGATATATTCACATCTTCAGGGAAAAACAAGTTTTCCCTGAAGATTTGAATATATCACGAAAGCGCTCGGATTCGTGTTTCTTTTTCCTTTTCCCTGTGGTTGTTTGCTTATTAATAAGATCACATGTTATTCTGTGATTTTACTGCAATATATATATATATATATATATATATATATAAATGCCCAAGTTGGTCGAACATTTGTGTAAACTTTCGTTTGTGACCATTTTTTACCCAGTAGGTCGAACAGGTTATTTATTTTTTATTTTCAAATATTTAATCACTTTCACTTCTGTTAAAGTAGGGGGTGTGTGTGGGGGGGGGGGGTTCTATAAGAAAGTTTAGAGAGGGCGTTTTTTTTTTTACCGTATACAATGATTATTTTTTTCAAATTTCACCCGCGTTAGGATTTTAATTAAAAATACACGAAGTCAAATAAGTTGTCCTTTATGCTTCTTCAGACTTTATACACCCTCTGTTTTTTTTAGGGGTCGGTTAGGTTAACCTGAGTTAGCCCAACCTAACCTAACCGAGCGTAACCTAATTTCAAAATGTAGGTTGTACAAGAAAATCTGACCTATTTACGAAGTTCAACCTAATTAGTAAAAAATGTGGCTTACTATTGGCGCTACGTAGGGATTTATAGATATCATTCTTCATTCTCGAATACAAAACTTGAGAATTTAACTGAAAATCTCTCCCATTAATTAACTTTGCTTTAATGATAACGATACAAGAAGAATCCATTTCATTACAGGACGAAAATAAGTGAAAAAGGGTTAAGAAGGGCGCGGAGTGGCGTCTAAAGGTGACACGCTATTATTAATGATGTCAGAAAAAAATCAATTAGCCGATATTGATCTAGGTTAATTTTAAAAGGTTTTCAGCAGTACATAAAGCTTATAATGGGATGTACGATTATAGGACTCTTTACTGACAATGACTGTATTAAATCTTCAATTTTTAAGGTTGAATGCTTCTTTTTTTCTTTTTTTTTAATAGTTTGTTCTAAAACGGTGTGAAGAAATATTTGTTTAGTGATAGGAATGAAGGACATTCGTGTTTGTAAAGGATTTATAGTCTCGTGGTATTATTAGGGAGGTTAATTCCATCAAGTCATTTATCTCCATACGGTTGAGGTTAAAAATGTGGCTTTTTTTTTTTTTTAGGTATTTTACAAGCTTATATACACAGTGTTTCCGAAAAGTTTTTACCCAGAGGGAAATATATTAATTTTAGAACCATATCATAAATGTTGAAAATGTTGCCCGTTCATTTCAAAGCACGTTAATGGGGGCTATTGAAGAATAGGGACCCCAGCCTTCTTTAGTTAGCTTTATAAGGCTAACTAACGAAAATATCATGACCTAACCTAACCAATCGTCAAGGGCGTACAGTTAACATAACGACTTGTTAGGTTAGGTCGTGATATTTTCGTTAGTTAGCTTATAAGCCTAACTAAAGAAGGCTGGGGTCCCTATTCTTCAATAGCTCCCGTTAATGTAACTGATTGTTTCATTAATCAATGTAATTCTCATTGGGTTGAAACTTTTCGGACACATTATTTTATAGTAATGAAAACGTAGTTTAATTAATGAAACTTTTGTAGATCTTGTTTGCTTGTTTGCTTGTTTTTGCTTGTTTTATACAAATTAATCCGTTAAAGTCTTATTTAAAATCTAATATAATATATAAATATATATATATACAAGGTCGATTATTCGAAGATCCTCTTTGTGCTGGAAACAAGGACGGAGATTGAGATGGACGAGAGCGTCATCATCATAAACAAACCACTCTTATTCGTAAACAAAACTCAAGAAGGCAGTTGATGAAGGTTTGAGAAACCTGGTGACTGCGCAGTATGTGGAGAAAAGAAAATTATTCTGGAGGGAAAAATGAAGCAGTTCAAAAACCAGTCTGGTTGAAGGACTGGTTAATGTAAGAGACAAAAATAAAAAATTTATTAGTACAAGAAATGCATCTTCGCGAGTTAAAAAAAACTACCGTAAATTACTGGTTGATATGTTTGAATGAGAAGTGAACGTCATTGCAGTGAGTTAGGAGTTGTAAGGAAAGGTTTATAACGGGCGTAGCAAATGGAGAACGACATTTCTTCGATAAGACATTCTATCGACAAGATTTTGAGGAACGGATTAAGTTAGAGTAAGTTAGGTTAAGTTATTAAAGTAGCGATGAAATTATTTTAAAAATTGTGAAGTTTATACAAATTAGAAAAAAGGTAAGAACGTATAGTGAATTGTTATAGTGAGTGGTAGCGTGGCATATGAAAGGTAAAGATAAATTACAAATCTTGAAATAGTAGATATGTACTGAATGATGGGATAAAAGCTGTAAGCGGTCACGGTATATAAAAATATAGGTGAGAAAACTACTGTATAAAATTTTATATGGGTATAAATATTCAAGTAAATTTTGAGGTGTAGACGCAGCAACACCTTCGTATGAAAGTGTATTAGCTTACATGCTAACAATGGGGGTATGGATATATGCAAAACATTTGTTAAGCGTGAAAGTTTCTTTCCAGAAGTGAAAACGATTCAGGTGAGTAATATGAGAAGCTTAATTGATGCAAAACAGTTTGACTGAATGAGATAGGAGGATGTTGGGGAAAGGTTTAAAATGAAATCGAATGCTAAATTTATGATTAGAGGGGAGAATGCATTCTTCGTTTAGTCATGAGGAGGGACTGAGTAATAATGAATTAACGTGAATTAACGTGGAACCGATATGCACGCGAATAAGGAATTATCATGAAACAGAGAGAGAAACGAAAGCAGTTTGCGAAATGTATATAATACTTTGGTCTCATCTATGTAACACACCGCTATAGAGAGGTGGCATTTTAATCATTTCATGAAAGGTAACAATACGTATACAAATCTGGGGTGATACTTTATCCTCGGGGATGGTTCAAGCACATCACTTAATCCTAGCACGAACTTGAAGTAGTTAACTGTAACTAAATTGGGTATTTCTCTTCCTAGGTTTAGGCGTCGACCACGATTACTTTACATTCAGTGTCATTCCCACTGATTGGTCTGTTCTCACTTAATGTCGTTTCCATTTCATTCTTCGCCGGAGAGTGACAAGTTCGCGAGTGAGAAGCTGAAGGGAGGCAATTCTCACATCAACCTATTATAGAGAGGCTGATAATGGCCCTGAGCGGGGAGTATAACCATTCCCATTCTCATCTTCGATCCGCATTTGGGAATACTCGATGCGAGAATTCCGAATTTGCGTAAAGCCTCCAGATTTGGGAACGAATAAAAAGAGACAGTGATGCAGTTTCAGGTCCGACATTACATCTCACGCAATGTCATTTCCATTCTCATCCACGGTACGCGAGGGGGAATTTCAAATTTGAGGAAAAAATTTCCTGATTTCGGAAAGGGTAAAAATAGACTGTGACGTAACTGCGGGTTCGACAGGCATTTTCTATGAAAAATCTAAAAGTGAGAAATGAGGATGAGAATGTCCTGAAATGGGAGAAGATCGATTTGAGAATTGCCTCCTTTCATATTCTCACATTTGGACGAAGAATATATATATATATATATACAGAGTGGGAGAAAAGTCTTTAAGGACTTTATACATACAAATAATTTGTTAATAATAAATAAAGTGCAATGGTATCACTGCAATATATGCGATACATACGTTTCAAAGCAACTATACAAGGCCAGGAATGACCCTAGGCTAGAACAGGAAGGCCCTAGCCCCAGTCAGCGCCATGTCAGTAAGGATGGAATAGAGCAATGAAGAAAAAGTGCATCTTGTATTGTGGGCTATTTCTTATAATAATTGTGAAGAAAGCTTGCGTTTATTTCAACAAAAATATAATAAACTACCACTAAATGCAACCACTCTTCGATACTGGAAACTCAAACTTTTGGAAACAGGGAGCCTGGTAAGAGATCGTTGAAGAAACGGAAGGTCACTAACGGCGACAGGAGCCAACAACAAAGAAAATGTCCTGGTTAATTTTCAACGAGATCCAACAACTTTAACGAGAAAAGTCGCAAAGGAATTGGGTATTTCCAAATTTCCAGTAGCAAAAATGCTGAAATCACAAGGGTACCACGATTACAAACCCATTTACTCTCAGCTCATATACGACGATGACTCTGATAGACGGCTGCAGTTTGCTAAAACAATGAGACAAAAGTCCAACAGTGGTCCAGATTTCGTTCGAAAGATCATATTTTCAGATGAATGTGTCTTGGGTTTAACGAGTAAAGGAAACAAATACAACGTTCATTAGTGGGCGAAAAAAAATCCCCAAATATGATTGGGTAAACCGTTAAAACGGCTACACTAACAGTTTGGTCGTGCATTGGTTATTCAAGACTCGCTTCCTTTGACATATCGAAAGATGCGATAGCTTGCCAGGTATTGAGAGACAAAGTTTTGCCACAGTTTACTAATGGTGTTGGCAGGAATTGGCTATATAATCATGATGGAGTGCCAACACATTACTCTGCAGCTGCCCGTGAGATTCTGGATGTTAACCTTGAAGGAAAATGGCTTGAGGTGTGAAGTCCCATCGAGTGGCCATGTGATTTCTGGCTTCGGGTTTAATTGCGTGACAAACTCTACACTCCTGGTTTCATCTATCCAAATGTGAATGCCCTTAGCCGCAAAATAGATGACCAACTGAAAAGGGTCCCACTTGACATGTTCAGAAGAACAATGAAGAGTTTCACAGAGGGAATCCATAAATGTATCATAGCGGATGGAGAACTTTTGAAGATTAAATTACAATTTAACAAAATATTTGTATGAATAAAATTCTTATAGAATTTTTCTTTGATTTGTTTCATCATTTGAACACTTATCTGTATAATGTTAACTAAATAGGTGTATGCATAAAATCCTTAAAGACTTCTCCTACTCGTATATATATATATATATATATATATAATCAGCTGCCCAAAGACCTAAGAAACACGAAGGGAGTTGCAGTGGACATCTTCAAAAGAAGACTAGACGCCTGGCTCAGAACAATCCCCGATGAGCCTGGCGTACCTGGCTATGTGAGGTGGAGAGCACAAGAAACCGACTTACTACTTCACCAGGCCAACTCGAGAGGAGGGGCGACAAGCTTGACCTTCGCGAAATGAGGAATTATCGCGCGGAACCTTTGTAAGGTTGTAAGGTTGTAAGGTATATATTATATATATATATATATATATATATAATATATATATATATATAATATATATGCCAAAACTTCATCTAAACACTGAAATATTAATTTTAAATGTGGTTACTATAAATGTATAAAAAATATCAGAAGTATTATTTTTTCAATCCTCCCCCCCCTAAAAAAAAAAAAAAGAAATAAAAAAAAAAAGAAAGTGAAGTAGTAAAAATACTTTGATGAAAACTTCAATGAATCGGGTATTAAAATAAATGAGAATCGAAACGCTTCAATTTTAACTCTGACTCGTTATCCCTCAAGAAGAAGAAGATTCTGAAATAGAAGAAGTGACGAAAACTTCTATCTCACACTCTAAACCAGTGGCTCCCAGTTTTTTTCTGGTTCGAAGCACCCCAGTGACATCTGGTCTCCTTTCGCGACATCCTCGAGAATTTCGTCTCCCAATGATCAACATCTAGTTTACATCCCTCGTCCACCATCACCCCCATCATCACGTCACTTCAAATTGAGCTCATATGGACGTAATCAATCGCGTACGTTTCTTTTTTATTAATTTTCATATTTTCAGTAACTCCTGAATGTCCAATTAGTTATTTTTGTCATTTACATGAAATTTGTCGGTAACGAGGTCGAGAACTAACTGTTCGAAACCTTATTAAACATTCGTTCATTCATAATGTTGTGCCCCATTTTGACAGCATTTCAAATATAAAATTCAATAGACATTTATTCGTAGGTTTCGTTAAGCATTTCAGCTGAAAAAACTTACTTAATGAATGTATATTGAAATGTACATTTGAAACGCTACTAAAATGGGCCACACAGTGTATGACTAAATATCTGTGCAAACACAACCGAGTTCTTAAATATAACTTAAAATAAATTTTATGTATTTTTTTTAAAATTTTAATTCTTTGGAGTGTATTAATATATTATTTTGGCAACAGCTAAATTTTCTTTAGCATTAAATCGCACATACCTCTTTTGTCATGAAGACAACAGTTTAATATATTAGCTTTAAAATTAATGTTTACCAGTTATACACGCCTGTATGCATATGTACACAGCTGCGAAAATAAATTCTACGAAAAAAAGTAAAATTTAATATGCCGCCTAAATTACTAATTGTTTTGCTTAAAATTTAATTTTTAATTAAAAAATCCACATAAAAAGTACTAATTAATAATTTATGAGGCTTTTCTCAATTTTTGTTTAATTTTTGGGCGAATTTATTTCTGTAATTATATATATATATATATATTAGTGATGGATCGAGTGGTCGGTTTTTCACAACCGCGGTTGCGGTTGTGTTTGCGGTTGTCGAATTTTTTCCAACCGCGGTTGCGGTTGCGGTTATCATATACTAGGAAAAATGCGTAATTATTAACTGGATTTAGCCACTATAGTGCGATTTAGCCACACTTGGTACATAATATATACTAAATAGTATTTATTTAGTAAATACCTTATGTTGAACACAAGTTTTGCAATACACCGCTACCGCTATTTGTGTGTTGCAAAACTTGTGTTCAACATAAGGTATTTACTAAATAAATACTATTTAAATGAAGTATATTCTAAACTTATATAGCTATTATGAAAGAATAGGTCAAATTAATTAAAACTATATTTTGCACTAAGTGTGTTACCAGGATGAGGGACGAGGACCCATCGCACTGTTCATCCCACCTACCACTTTCCTAGCCTCCACCCATTGGAAAGTTATGGATTATTATTCATTTGAAAAACTGATGTCAAACTTAATGACAGGCAGTGTGAATTTCAAGAATAATATTTTTGCTGCATTTTTCACCTTACAACCGCAACCGCACTTATGGAACGGCGGTTGCGGTTACGGTTGCGGTTGTGAATTTTTGTGCGGTTGTAGTGCGGTTGCGGTTGCGGTTGCGGTTATTCGATCCATCACTAATATATATATATATATATATATATATATATATATATATATATGTATATATAGATAGATAGGTAGCTAAGGTAGATAAGATCTCACACTGCATATATATACATTATATACAGTACTATAACATATTTTAAGGAAAGGTACAAATAATGTGGTTAGAATTTTACCAACGGCTGTGGGTAGAAAAGCATAAATTTTTAAACTAAACAATTATTTAATTTTCCATTCAAGGTTTAATTAAATCTAGAATAATTCACCACAAATTTGGTATCTATCAGAGATTTGAATGCCGCTTAGAAACCAATCTCTTCCACCCTCAAAAGAATTATTTCATTTTTTTAAACTATAAATATAAATTGATTGCGGCTCTTGTACAAATTAAATAGTCAAAAAGATACTCAATTGATGAGTGATTGCTAACAACTGACAACATTCTGATTTACAACTTCAGATTTTAGTGATCGATTAGTTTCCTTCGCACCTCTCAAATTTTAATGTTCAGAGCAGTCAACGAAGTTAAGTAATGCGTATCTGCGCCAATAAATCAATATACGCATTACGTTCAAAGATACAGATTTTAAATCTAGTTCGTATTTTGAAGTAGGTATGCGTAAAAAGTGATATCTTTCGGAAGTGAGCAAATTAACTTCTTCATTTTTTTTTCCATACTAATATTGATAATATCCTTTTGTAATTAGAATATTACGAAAAACTTGATAAATGGGGCCATACGTATTAATTTTTCATTTAGGAGACACCAGTAATTAAAGCGTGAAATTAATGAAACGAGAGATAAGGAAACAAATGTTAACTGTTTTGTTTAACTGCTGAAGAAGGAGAAGAAGAAGAAGAGGAGAAAAAGTGCGGGAGTGAACGATACAAAAATTAAAAGAAATCTGATAAGTGTAATATTTGGCGTCAAGTCTTTTCTTCTGAAGATAAAATGTTCGTTACTGCAATTGATCTTTATAAGGCTTTTTGATACAATTGATCAAGGAACGTAAAAAACTGAAAGATCAATGATTGGAAGCTCGTAACAATGTCACAAAGAAAAATATATAACTGAACGGAGAAATTTTCATCACGGGGTAAAAAATTAGATTTGGCACTAAATAGGAATACCTCCATCTATATCAAACTGACACTATTTTTTATACATAACTGATATATATAATTAAATACAGTTAAACAAAGCGCTTTTGATCATATTTTAAATATTTCGTTCTGTATATTTACCGAATGAAAATTGTGCATCAAAGAGTAGCGCTTTTATCTGATTTATATAAAAATGACCCATAAAATTTGATTCCTTTTAATTTATGTCGAGTCACCTAAAGTGGTGAATATATTCTGATTGCATTTCTCATCTAAAGAAGAGAAACAGTTCAGAGGGTGTTGTTGGACAAAATTATGTAAATATCCTTATGAATATTTAGTATGTGGCTCATATTTTATAATATTATGTTGGTGTCATAACTAAAAATACGAGTATCTAAAATTGTTACTGTTTCATGTAACTAATTAAAGGAATGTCGTAAATTATATATTTAAATGCTCTCCTTACAGCTTCATATATATATATATATATATATATATATATATTATATATATATATATATATATATAATATATATAATATATATATATATGAATGAACTATTCGGGGCGGAAGCAAACCAAAGGTGTATATATATATTATATATTATATATATATATATATATATATATATATATATATATATATATTATATCTTAATTTTAAATTTCTGCTAATTTTTATATAAATGTCTTAACATCAATGGAGTACTTCACATGCAGTTTTATGAAGACAAAGTATGACAGTATTTTTAAAAGTCAAATAAAAATGTGCGCTGAACTTAAACTTTCCAAATTTTTTATTATTTTAAGAAAACCAAAAATAAAAGTTTCTAGATTTTATCTTTAAAAAAATCTGTCATTAATGAGTAAAATATGGTATGGAAAGTAGTAACAAGAAGGATTTTATTTCCCACGTGAGTTATATAATATATAATATATATATATTATATATATATATATATATATATATTATATATATATATATATATATATATATATTATATATATATTAAGTGAGTAAATCTGTGTGTGAGGGGAGAGAGAGAGAGAGAGAGAGAGACACACACACACGCACACACACACATGCACAGGAATATTAATACTAATACAGAGAAATTTTGCGAAAGCTGCTCCAGTGAGACTGATGTTATTAAGTGTGGAAGTAGATCATTCATTCATTCATTCATTTAGTAATCTGACGTTGTATTGTTTAAGTTTTAAGCAACTCATTGGACTTAGATCTTGAATCTTTATTGTAGACATCTTTTATAATACACGTATTACCTTAAATTGCTGTCGATTAATTATGATGGTTCCCTCTCTTAAATGGTATTTAAAGGAGCGTAAACTGATAACAACAGGACTTCATCCATCTTTTAAATGGCGTTTTCTTTATCAGATCAATCGTCGACTTAAGCGCTGGAAAGAGAAAGTGATGTAATTACAATTGTTTGGGTATTATATATATATATATATATATATATATATATATATATATATATATATATATATATATATATATATATATATATATATATATATATATATATAAAACCTTAAATTTTAATATAAAATTCAACACAAGTAATATGGAATAAATAAATAAATATTAATATGACTATTTTAAAGCCATTATCATACCATACCAAACGAGTATTCTATCTGCTAAGTTGGTTCACGCACGCTTTATCTGATTTTAAGCATTAGAACGAAGTAGTGACACATATTTAGAAGTAGTGCCAATATTCCGAAAACGTAAATGAGCTGATAGAAGAAACTTTTAAAAATATTTATACTCACGTTTAAGATATTAAAAAATTATATTTTGACTTCTGAAATAGTAATAATACTAACAATACTAATACTAATACTGATAATACTAATTTAAAAAATTATGGTACAATGTATATAAATTAGTATTTAAAATATAGATAATTTTTTGTATATATATATATATATATATATATATATATATATATATATATATATATATGTATATATATAAAGTAACGTGTATTTTCCATTTCTTTCATTGTATTGTATTTAGGTGGATTTTAAATACAATGAAATTTAAAATTAAATATGGAATGCAAATTTCACAAAAATACTTTACTCTTATCTTTGTAATAACTTTTCTATTTTATAGATTATATAACCAAAAGGGGTATTAGCATCTGCGCTTAAATCTAAATATGATTGAATTATTGTAATAATTAAAGTTTATTAGTAAATAATGATAGCCATATATGCTTTGTCGTTATACGAGTGGGAAATAGCAAAGTAATTTTATAGTCATTTAAAATATACATAAATGCACAAATACACACGCTTATATATATATATATATATATATTATATATATAAAGAGTATCTTATAAGTTTGAATAAAATGATAAAAAAAAATAACTTTACTCAAATAAAGTTTAAAATTTTATAGATTTCAGTTATAATTTGGGATTCTTAATTTATAACTTTATTGGCACGTCAAAATGGGTATGATTTCTTATGCTTTTTTTTCTTGATTTGAAGGCAATGTATGCAAGGTTGTTTTGAATAAGTTTTCCCTCTCTCATTTTCGAGGGTCTTTCGTTTCTGTCTTTGTCTTAATCTGTTTTGAGAATGCAATATTGCAATATTGCAATATTGCAATATTTTTTACTGAAAACGTTTCTTTTTAGATTCTTTGCTTCGAAGTTTACGTAATTTCATTGGACCTTTTCCCAATATTTGTCTGATATTTAGCAATTTTCTGTCTCTCACGCATTTCTCATTGTTGTTATTTTCATGTTTGCTGACAATATTGAATGAGGGGAGTACCTGGGATCGAAATCCTTTACTACAAAAGAAGTATTTTCGTTGATTTTTATAATTTTGTTGGGCGTTATACAGGAATTTGAGTGATTGAAATGTGTCACTATTTTGACGAATATAAGATTACAATGATGCGTGTGTGTATATATATATATATATATATATATATATTATATATAATATATATCTATTATATATATATATATATATATACACACACAGTATATATATATATATATATATATAAAATATTCACATTAAAGCATGAACTTCTTCATTTTGAAATAACCCGCAGGAAAACGTGAAACCTCCACTCCGAGCACTTTCAAGTTTACTTCAACTTCTCTTCAGGGAAAATGAAAATACAAACGAATCCACCCAACTTATTATATACGAGTACATTCTTTATCAGAAACCTAATAAAAAATCAGAAATCTAATCCCTCGGATTACTGAAGGGTGATGGGAAACTGTTTTTGTACTAGTTAAAAATAAGGTTGGAAATACAATCCTCAAGTTTATATGTACTGTAACTAACATTAAAATTACTAATATGTTTAATATTCGCTGCTCCAATTATATTTCTTTTAATGTTATTATTTTTTAACAAAAAACCTGAATTATTCCAGTTAATTTTGTACATGAACAAATATGGCGCTAGGAAGTACATAAACAAAATCAAATTTCATAATGTCGACGTTCGACAAGTATATGGATTTCAAATTTAAAATTAATTTCAGATTTTGAACTAAAATGACCGACCTAACCTAACCAGATCCAATCTAACGTTACGTAACCTAACCGGGCATAATGTAATGTAACCTAATCCAACTGGACCTAACCCGTCCTAATTTAAACTAACTTTTTAGTATTGACATTATACATGTCGACATTGTGCAGATCGACTGTGTTTCGGTACCCGGGTACTAGATTCATTTGCTGCGCAAATATCATATTTATACTATTTGATCTTAGTGGCCGCAGTTTTGCCTGTTTGACCTATATACAGTGTATTAAATTACAATCTTTACATTTAATAGAATAGATACATCCAGGGACATTCGCAAGGCCATTAAGAAATAATAAATTTTTGACTGAATTATTGTATTAAGTAAACTCGACATTAATTTAATTCGTACGCCTCTAAAGCACGTGAATATAACGAATGAAGTTTATGAGATACGTTAAACACAATATGTTTTTAAATTCTTTCTTCTCTTCGTTAGCGTTATACAAAGATTTTTTACTTTTATTTAGACAAACAAACAGTTCCAGAGGAAATAAGTCCGATGATACAATTTGCTTACAATGTAAAACAATTTGTTACATTCACGATCTAAAATTTCTGGTCTAAGCATTATTCCCGCGAGGCTCTTAAAAGAACGTAGAAGAGAATATAGATCGTTTAACGGGAATTATTTATGATGGTCGGAAAAGAAATGCGCGGAAGAATTATTATTGGTGATCTTTCGGTGAATTTCACATTTAAAGCCATCAGTAGTTTTATGAATAATCATATCAAGATATAGAATGGAATTATCTTTTTCAATTTCTAAAGTAATTTTAACAGAGGGAACTGTTAATACATTTAAGGAATTCATGGCCGTAGCCATTTTAGATCAAATTTAACAATATTACCGAGTAATTTTGCCTCAGAACAGTCCATGTATATATATATAATATATTATATATATATATATATATATATACAGGCGTCCCAAAAAAATGTATACACACTTTAACAGCTGATAGCTCAATTGATGTTTCTTTCTTTCCAAGTTAAACCCATTACAATTAATAATGGCAGTCAGACTAAGCTTTGAACAAAGGAAATTCATTCTAAAATGCTACTGGAAGTGTGAAAACGCAGTTGAAGTGCAAAGACAGTTTAGGAGGGAGTTTCAAACAGATCCACCAACGCGACTTACCATAACTCGAATTAGAGATAAGTTTGAAGCCGATGGAACTGTTCAGAATGTCCACAAGAAGCGTTCCGGAAGACCACGGACATCGACAAGCCCCACAAAGCAAGAAAGAGTACTGGAAACGTATCACCAAAGTCCAAGAAAATCTGTGCGGCAAGCGAGTCGTGAGGTAGGAATTTCAGAATCGTCTGTCCACGCATTTTGAAGCGCTGTCAATGGAAAAGTTACATTCCAAGATTAGTCCATGCTATTAATGAAGATGATCCGGACCGAAGAGTGGAGTATTGCGAGTGGTACTTGGCACGATGTGGATGTGGATTGGACGAAGGGGTTTCGTAGAATACCCTCCGCGTTCACCAGACCTCACACCACTAGACTTTTTTTATGGGGATACTTAAAAGACAAAGTCTACGCTATAAAACCTGCAACAGTCGCTGAATTGAGAGCAGCCATTGAACGAGAATGCACACAAATACCAAACGAAATGTTTCGTGATGTTTGCGATTCCATTGCTTCGCGTTATCAGCAGTGCCTGGACCAGAACGGACGTCAGTTTGAAAACAGGCGTTGACAAAACAATTAAATAATGTCTGTAGATTCTATTACATTTTGAAAATGAAATGTATTTTAATAAACACTGCCTTTATAATTATTTAAAGTGTGTATACATTTTATTGGGACGCCCTGTATATATATATATGTTGGGGGTAAATGTGATAAATTGGTAATTATGCATAATTGAAAATATTATGACTTAACCTAACCAATTGTCAAGGGCGTACAGTTGACCTAACCGGGCATTCAATTGACCTAACCTGGCATTCAATTCAATTGACCTAACAGGGCATTCAAGGTTAGGTCAATTGAATGCCCGGTTAGGTCAACTGTACGCCCTTGACAATTGGTTAGGTTAAGTCATGATATTTTCAATTATGCATAATTACCAATTTATCACATTTACCCCAAATATATATATATATATATATATAAACCTCTAACTTACTCCTAATACATACCTTTAGCACTTTTTCAATTAATTCTCTTTTCAGATCATTCTTAATCGGAATTTGTTTCGGAGGAAACCTTAAATGGGGCGAAGTTAAGCCACTTAATAATCGAAAAAAACAGAGGATTTTGAAAACTGAAAACAAAAAAAAATTGTTATTCAAAATAAGTGGATGTTATGTATAATGTTTTAAGATTCCGACATCTCCTTTTTTATAATTAGTATCATTTAGTAATCTATAAATAGATTTCCTATCTAGTATAATACTTTACACTTCCAATATTTAATAAAAACCCATTGAAGTTTCATACAGTTGGGAACTTCGAAAATCATAAGACTCTCTATACCCGCTGACTGGCATTTATGATTGATGGAAAAAATGGAAAAAATGAAATATGTATAAGCCTTTGTTCCACACTTTTTTATACCTACAAACGGGGGGGGGGGGGGGGGGGGATAATATGAGAGGTATATATATATATATATATACATATATATATATATATTATATATATACATATATAAAATCCTAAAATATACATAGATCTAATTATTTTGATGGGAGGGGGAGGGTCATTTTGTGGGTTAGTTTTGCGTTGATTCTTTGGTATCTCGGAATTCTTTCTATGACCTCGCTTTCACGCTGTCTTTTCAGTACGCGTCGTAAGTAGAAGGGAAAGGTCAAAGTAGAAGGAAAGGTCATTGGGGCGTTGCTGATTGATGCTTCTCACATAGGCGTCAAGTGACAATATAAAGTTATCAGATCTTCAAGAAAGTCGAGTTTATATTGGATGTCAATACAAAGGACGTAATTTAAATTTTTGTAAAAACATATAACTCAGCCTTGAATATATATATATATATATATATAAACTCAGAATGGTCCCCTCAGAAACTTGTATGTTAAACACAGACCGTGCATGGGACATATATATATATATATATATATATATATATATATATATTATATATATATATATATATATATATATATATATATATATATATATATATATATATATATATATATATATATAATGATGAATAAAACCACGAAGGAAAGGGATCATAAATATTTTTCACGTGTTACTTTCGTGAAATAATTTTCATATATACAGGGTGTACATAAAGTCCGGATCTATTTTTGTGAAGCACTTGGAAATTATATGGAATTCAATCATAAAATGATAAAGTGGTAACCTTCATTAAATAATTAAGAGTAGGATTCGACGTGACGCCCATCAGTATCCCTGCACAGCTCAAATCGTTCCGCAGCATTTCTAAACACATTCTGGAGCATTTGCGGGGTTATGTTATCTGCAGCAGTTCGTATACGTGTACGTAAGTTTTCAAGACTCGTAATCTTCGTCTGATAGACGTGCGATTTGATAAAGCCCCATGCAAAGAAATCTAAAGGGGTTAAATCTGGTGTCGCTGGCCAAGGTCTTTGGTTGCTTCCGCGTAAGTTCCAGCGATTTGGAAAACGTCCATTTAGATAATCCTGAACAATTTTGGCATAGTGACAAGGAGCACCATCATCTTGATAGACGACGGGGATAGGATTGTTAGTACCGTCGTCTATCAACATGATGGTGCTCCTTGTCACTATGCCAAAATTGTTCAGGATTATCTAAATGGACGTTTTCCAAATCGCTGGATCGGACGCGGAAGCAACAGAACCTTGGCCAGCGAGGTCACCAGATTTAACCCCTTTAGATTTCTTTGCATGGGGTTTATCAAATCGCACGTCTATCAGACGAAGATTACGAGTCTTGAAAACTTACGTACACGTGTACGAACTGCTGCAGATAACATAACCCCGCAAATGCTCCAGAATGTGTTTAGAAATGCTGCGGAACGATTTGAGCTGTGCAGGGATACTGATGGGCGTCACGTCGAATCCTACTCTTAATTATTTAATAACTGTTACCACTTTATCATTTTATGATTGAATTCCATATAATTTCCAAGTGCTTCACAAAAATAGATCCTGACTTTATGTACACCCTGTATATATATATATAATATATAATATATATATATAGGAAGGGAATGAACTCAGAATGGTCCCCTGAGTTTTTATGATACACACAGACCGTGCATGGAACAAGGAACTCTTCTGGGATAATTAAATCCACTATAGTCCGAATAAGTAATGGTAAATGACAAATACCATTGTTTTTCTTTTCATGATGCTAGCCCAACGTGGGCAACGGGTCACTCGCAAAGAGGTCCCATAAATATAGCTTCCCTCACCAGCTATCTGCAAAGCAGACAGGATCCAGCTTTGGGACATGGACATTTTATATATATATATTAGTGGTGCACCGATTAATCGGTATCAGCATGGCCGATTAATCGGCATGCCAGATGCCGATACCGATTAATCGGTGCACCACTAATATATATATATATATATATATATATATATATATATATATAATACAGAATTATTGGATCAATGAAAGAAAGCCACCCCAGCCTTCTTTAGTTATAAGGCTAACTAACGAAAATATCACAACCTAACCTAACCAATCGTTAGGTCAACTGTACACCCTTGATGATTGGTTAGTTTAGGTCGTTATATTTTCGTTAGTTAGCCTTATAAAGCTAACTAAAGAAGGCTGAGGGTGGCTTTCTTTCATTGATCCGAATTATTGAAAAGCCAGGCACCATAACACCGTGACCGGACAGCTCATACCAGGACAACACATACCCGGACAACTTATACCGGACAACTCAGACCCGGACAACTCATACCTTGGACAACTCATACCTAGGACAACTCATACTCTCCTCAACAATTACCACCCCAATGTTGATCTTTTCATCTATATCTACCCCGAAAGTTTAAACTCTGCAAATTAACCAAAATAAGATAAGAAAAACAATAACAACAAATTTATTATTTATTGCAAACATATAATAAATAGAGAACCATTATTTACATAGGATAAAATTTGAATGCCCAGTTAGGTCAACTGTACGCCCTCGACGATTGGTTAGGTTTAGTCGTGATATTTTCGTTAGTTTTAACGAAAATATCACGACTAAATATAACCAATCGTCAAGGGCGTCGTACAGTTGACCTAACTGGGCATTCAATGAACCCAACCGGGTATTCAGTTGACCTAACCGGGCATTCAATGAACCTAACTGGGCATATATATATATATATATATAACTTGCATGAATTTTAAATGTTTAAATTTAATTTTTAATTTTACAAAATAAATGTTTTCATTAATTTTTCATTTTTTTTTCTGGTCCTATGTATGAGTTGTCATAGGTATGAGTTGTCCTAGGTATGAGTTGTCCGGATATGAGTTGTCTGGGTATGAGTTGTCCTGGTATGAGCTGTCCTGGTATGAACTGTCCTAGAAGGCCATAACACATATATGCCCTATTTCTATTTTTATTTTGTTGCTTTAAGGCCAGAATTTTTAACAATCGTTTCTCTCTCTCTCTCTCTCTCTCTCTCTCTCTCTCTCTCTCTCTCTCTCTCTATATATATATATATTATATATATATTATATATATATATATATAATATATATATATATATTATATATATATATATATATATATATATAATAAAGAGGAACACCAGAGAAAAACAAACATCCTTCAAGGTTTAATAGTACCAACGTTTCGGAATGCACTAATTCCATCTTCAGGGCTAAAAAAATAAAATGCGAAATCATACAAAATACAAATTGCTTAATAACAATTTAAATAAACTTAAAATGTATAAAAAGTAGCTAAGAAAATGTAAAACATTAAAACTAAAAGGTAAATAAATGTGAAGTTAAAAAGGTACAATTATAAAAAGTAAAAGCATTAAAACTGAAAGGTAAATAAAATAAAATAAACTAGAACCTTAACCAAAACACAGCAGATCTATCGATGATTCGTCAGAACAGCCGATATATATATTATATATATATATATATATATTATTATATATACACATTTAACTGCAATGACCACGCAGTATATTAATGTATAGAAACGACGTAAGTATAGAGGAGTGTTCTGCACACGAGGAAGAGAAATAACGAACAAATGAAAAATGAGGTAACCGCCCGGGAATCGAACCCAGGATCTTCCGATTGCCGGTCAGATATGCTATCCACTACACCACGGGCCTCGACCAGTCAGAAGTCGTAATTCTCCTAGGTTACCTCATTTTTCATTTGTTCGTTATTTCTCTTCCTCGTGTGCAGAACACTCCTCTATACTTATGTCGTTTCTATACATTAATATACTGCGTGGTCATTGCAGTTAAATGTACATATTCACGATTTGCGAGGGTGCCCTCTCAAGGCATTGGTTTCTGCCCTATGTAGGAGAATTACGACTTCTGACTGGTCGAGGCCCGTGGTGTTAGTGGATAGCATATCTGACCGGCAATCGGAAGATCCTGGGTTCGATTCCCGGGCGGTTACCTCATTTTTCATTTGTTCGTTATTTCTCTTCCTCGTGTGCAGAACACTCCTCTATACTTATGTCGTTTCTATACATATATATATATATATATATGTGTGTGTTTTGCAGTCTATGTATAAAACCAGTCCTTTTACGTAATGCCTAAATATTTTAAGCATTACGCATTACTAACCTCCTTTAACCATACCTAACCAACCTAACTTAATCTTAACTCGACGAAATGATTAAGGATCACGGGCATATTAGCCGAAATGCCTGAAACATTTAGGCACTGTGGGAAATGACTACTTTGACACATTGATTGGAATAAAATACTAATATATAATTCATCCCCTTCACTATTCATTTTTTGAGAGGAATAAAAGTGTAAAATATTTCACTCGAAACGAGAAACAGAAGATGTGAACGAGACAAACTAAGAAAAAAAACATATCAATGAACACCTTTCCCAAAATTTAAACATATTACTCGAAACCAAGAGACAAACGAACAATGGCCGAAGCACGAAGAAAATTATGTGCTGTACTCAAACGTCTATAAAAAATTCGACCTTTTCTAACTTCACTTAATAATAAAAGCTCGCCTTAGACCAAAAGCCTTTCGATTGATTTAAGAGGTGCGTATATGCTATTCGCTTATATATATATATGTATGTATGTATGTATGTATAAGGAGAAGTCTCCACTTTCGAGAGTATGGTTATAAATCACAGGGTTAAGTGTATAATTATAAGCATGTATTGGTATTTATCTTAATAATTTCATAAACAGAATGTAAGGAAATGAAACTTATATATATATATATATATATATGTATATATATATATATATATATATATATATATATATATATATATATACGACTAAAGGTCGTAAATCTCTATAGGCCATTTTTACAGGCAGTAGAAATTTATTCTTTAATCTCGACTCATGTTCTGTATATACAAACCTATTTATTTTCATTAAAAAAAATGGGCTGCTGATAAGAATTATGATTTAATTTTTTTTTGAAATATATAAATTCATCAATTATATAAAAAATAACATTGTATAGTATCGTATTAATGTATAATTTATAGCTACATTTATTACTGTATGCAGATAGAAAGATTCCTACACGATATTATTGTAAAATCTATTTTCTTAAGAACCAAACACTCTCGCTCTCTCTCTCGCTCTATCTCTCTCTCTCTCTCTCTCTCTCTCTCTCTCTCTCTTTATATATATATATATATATATATATATATATATATATATATATATATATATATATATATATATATATATATATATATATATATATATATATCTGAAAAATGAGTCCTGAAAAAAGGCAAATCTTTTTTGTGCATAATACTAAACCTTCAAATCAACACGACAAGATAATAAACAAAAAATATTCAGTTAAAAAAAAAATATTAAGCGGCAACTTTAAACATGAACACTGAAACTAGAATTTTCATCAAAATGAGGGAAATTTTTTTATCGAGCAAGTGCTCCCAGGTGATAATAATATTTTCATCAAGCTTCGATGCTTGATGAAATACTTTTGGAGGAACTGATTCACTGAAAATAATTTAATCGAAGTGAGTGGCGCCATCTATTGGAGGAAACGTCTGTGAAATACCATTTTAGTTTGTTTTCATTAACTAAGTGTAACTATATGCATATCAATTTTATGCTAATCAGAAACAACATACTAACAGCAACTTAAGTTTTAAAGATTAAATGCATTAGAAATAAATTTACCTTACCTCAGTGAGATTCGAATTAATGTCACTGAAAATTCGAATTTTGCAAACCACCACGTTACCCACTCGACCATGAGACGTTAAGATATACTGAGAGAATTATATATATATATATATATATATATATTATATATATATATATATTCTTTCCCAATGATTTTGGATGTATATTTAATATGTATAATGTATCTGTTTATATATATATATATATATATATATATATATATATATATATATATATATATATATATATAAGGCGGCTCCTTCTTTTGGGCCAGTGGGGCCGGGCCCCACCAGTAGTTACACTGACCAAATCAGAATGAAAGAAAATTTAAAGTTAAAGATTCACGGATATTTTCTCTAAATGAGTCCTTCAAGGAGCTCCTTAAAAATATATAAATATACGCTAATAATTTACGTTATTTTAATTAAAATGGGCCCCCCCTCACACTGGCCCTAAAAGTATGCTGCATTGTATTCAAGCTACGGCGGTGAGTCTTCTATCCGAGTTGCCAAAAGTTAGAAAATGTAGTCATTTCCACTGTCTGGGCCAGACAGATCTGGCTCTTCCTTCTCTCATCAAGCAGTAATGAGAGTGACGTGACGTGATATGGTATTGTTGAGGTTTCTCCCCTAATCCATTTATTGTGCATTTATCACCCGCGAGTGTGATTTACAGTACATCACTATTAGCTTCACTTATTTAATCCTTAAAATTGTACCCATTAACAATAATATAATGAACAGTGTTGATACTTTTACTAGAAATTCCTTTTTCCTCGTTGAAACTTGAGGAAAAGTTAGAAATTAAAAAATTTGGTGCATATCAGCCTAAAGATATCAAAATTACTCAACAAGACGGCAAAAAACTGAGAACATTTTCAATTAGTTGGTTCGAAAGAAAATCATGGCTCACTGTTAGTGATGCAAAGAATACATTATATTGTTTTTACTATCTTTTATTTCGGGGGTGAAAGTTTGTGGACCAGTACTGGTTGTAAAGATTTAAAGCATCTTTCTGAACGGATCTAGAAACATGAATGCAGCACAGTTCATATGAATAATGCTGTCGAATTTAAAACATTTGGAACAATGAACATTTTATCTGAAATAGATGCTGGATATCGCTTCAGCATAAAGAAACAATGAATTAGTTGAGAAAAATAGATATATCTTAACAAGGATCATAGATTGTTTAAAATTTTGTTATTCTCATGAGCTGCCATTACGAGGCCATGATGAAACGCAACAATCTTTTAATCGTGGAGTATTCTTAGACATGATTTCCTACATAGCAACGTTTGACAATGCCTTAAGTGATCAGCTTGAAAATGTTACAGTGGCGAAAAACACTTCTAAAACAATTCAATACGATCTTTTAGACTGCATGTATCAAGTGTATGTGGATGAAGTAAAATCCGAAATCGATAAAGTCCGTTACGCTTCTGTGCAAGCAAATGAACCTACGGATGTGGCTTGCCGTTTGCAATTTGAAGTTATATTGCGCTATGTGAAAGAATGTCGGCCTGTTGAAAGGTTTTTAGCTTTTGTCGAAGTTGAAGATAGGACAACTGCTGGGATTACGAATTTGTTAAGAGACGAGCTGCAACAGTTTGGCCTAAAGGACAAACTTGTTGCTCAGGCCTATGATGGGGCAATAGTAATGCGTGGCTCTCATGGTGGAGTACAGGTGCAAATGAAAGAATACTACCCTCATGCGCATTACATCCACTGTTATGCACATCAGTTAAATTTAATTATGATGAAAGTCTGTTCATCAATTAAAGAATAAGGATATTTTTTTCACCTGTGAGTGGAATTAGTGTATTTTTCACTACCTCTCCCAAACGTAGCAGCTTACTTCGGGAAGTTTGCCACACATGCATTCCAAAAGTGTCTGAAACACAATGGAATTTTCATTCCAGAATTGTCAATTGTATTAGAGAGAACAAACAAGAGCTATTAAAATGTTTTGACAGAATTCAGAATGAAAACAGCTGGATGACAAAAGTATATGCGAATCTGTGGGATTTAAGAAATCGTTAGAAGAGAAAGAATTCAACTTCTTCTTGTCGTTTTTTTTAATACGGCGTTGAAGCATGTAGATGTTTTGTACAGTGTTCCGCAGTTACCACCGCACAGGCATTGAAGAACTTGGAATCATCAATGAATCATACGCGAGAGTGTGTCAAGAACCACGTCCCTGAACCAGTTGTAGTTGATAATAATGAGACACCAATTCAAGTGAAAAGAATGAGAAGAGACGTAAGCAGAACAATGGAAATGAACGCAAAAAAAGCACGTACCCTAATGATTAACGAGATGAACGACAGATTTAGAAAATCAGAATTATTTCGTTCCTTTATAATCGTTGATCCAACGATCACATCAAATTAAAACCAATTATCCCATGCTAAATGTGGAAAAGTTAATTTCTGAATTAACTGTTATCTATGCAAATGATACATTCAATGACATTTCAAGTGTTAGTGATTTGTGTCGATTTTTACATGACAACGAGCTACTTGATATATTCTCAGAGGTGTCGAAATTATTAGAAATCGTCCTAGTGACACCTGTGTCTACAGCTGATGCCGAACGTTGTTTCAGTACTCTGAAGCGCATAAAAACACTTTTAAGAAATTCAATGTCACAAGATAAATTAAACGCTTTTGCTCTTTTGTCTATACATAAGGACTACATAACAGAAATTCCACAATTTAATCAAAAGGTCATTGAAAAAGTTGCTCAGAGCAAAATTAGAAGACGAGAGTATTATATAAATAAATATGAGTATACTGTATTCATATTATTTTATTAAATAAATCACAATGCTTACTTACCTACTGACCCTGGCCCCACTTGTTCATATAACCACGAGCCGCCACTGTATAATATATATATATATATATATATATATATATATATATATATATATAACACAGACCGTGCATGGAACAAGGAACTTTTTTGGGAAAATTAAATCCACTATAGTGGATTTAATTTTCCCAGAAGAGTTCCTTGTTCCATGCACGGTCTGTGTATCATAAGAAACCTCAGCGGACCACTCTGATTCTGTCCCATATATGTATATATATATATATATATATATATATATATATATATATATCTCCTCCTCGTGTGCAGAAACGTTCCTTAATACTTATGTCGTTTCTATTCATTTATATACTGCGCGGTCATTGCAGTTATTTGCATATATATATATATATATAATAAAAGATGAATCATCACGAGTGTTTTTGATGACTGACCGTTTATAATCTTGATTAATATTCTTGTTTCAGTGTATTATAGTGACATGTGGTAACTGAATCGGCAAAACAACATTAAAGCGCATAACGAGTTTTCTTTCTAAGAGTTGCCACTAAATAGTTTTTGTTTTAACTTTGGATTTTAAAGGCCAAACTTTTTTTTTTGTGTTATTCTTGTCCTGTTCTTTTTAGGGTTTATTATAATGCACACAGAAAAGATTTACCTTTTTGTAGGACGCATTTTTCAGACAAGTCCATGATTTTTGTAAGTAATGTTTTTTTTTGTTTTAAACACAAATTTTACACAAAATTAGCGCTCATCCTACCTTTTGAATAGAAGTTCTTAGACCAGTGTGAACTTAACATGTACTTTAAGCTCACGAACCGCTTACATTTTGAGTGCAGCTTCACAAATTTGACCTCACTGGCTTCGGATGTGAAGCTCAAAATTTTTACGGCTGTGATATTTTTGTAAATTTATGGACTGACTTGATTTTCTTCGATTTCACAAAAGTGTATAAAATTTTGTACAAGCGTGGTCTGACTAGATGTGCAAAATTATTTATTATTTTTTACCACAAACACCAAAAATTGTAAAATAGCCTAAATTTTATTTTTGAGTGCTTCCGACAAGAAACGTGACACTGGGCGTAGCTTAGAACTCTCGACGAATAAACTTACTCATCTCACTCAGCTTATTCAGCTGAACAACTTTTTGGTCGCACAAACTTTGCTTTAAACATTTTTGTAGTGAATAAATTTGTTTGATGCTTACATCAAATTATTGGCAACGACGTCCTCTATCTTTTGTTGTAAAGTGCGTGTGGTGTAGGTTCTTCTGAAAAAAGTTATAGCCTTCAGAGGAGCCGTCCGCGAAGTGCTAGTCGCGGTCAAAAGTTTAACACTTTCTTCACATAGACTCATAGAGCATCATTCCATCCATACGTCCATTTCAGGGTATGAGAAGCTCGCATCAGCATTGCCAAGCAAATAAGGAGTCAGTGTACTAATGAGGCTTTCGTATGTAGTTCACCACCACTGAAAGCAACAATGTTACGTGTTATCACAGTTCAAAGAACATCCAAATCCATATTTGTTTTCGCTCAATTTTCGTTAGCTTGTACTGCAGATACCCTCAGTTATTATCAATCCAGGTGTATGATCTTTAGGAGCAAGATGCACCATACGTTTGTGTTTCCTTTCACTGGACAATGTTTACAGTTAAAGAGTATATTAATTAAGAAACGAACGTAGTCATAGATACATTATTGATAGTCAGGGCCGTTTTCTGGCATAAGCAGACTAAGCGGCCGCTTAGGGCCCCGCTGCTACTAGAGGGCCAAAGGTAACTGTTAGCTATTACACGATTGTATCGCAGAGTTAGTAATTGTTTGGTAGTTGATAATTGCATTATTTTTTTATACATAGTTCTGTGTCCTTTATTCTAAATAATGTATAAGCTAATTTTCAGGAATTTCATGAGTATTTTTTCTGTTTGTCTTCTGAAAGTACATATTTGTTGTTTTGGACATAAATGTTTCATTAAAACTGTTTCATAATTGTTTTTTATTAACACAGCCATTTTTTGTATGTGTGTGTTGAGGTGATGTAGTAACGCGTGAGTTGGTGGATGGAGGGGTGGGGCCTCAAATGGGTATACTGCTTAGGGCCCCCTAATGGCTAGAAACGGCCCTGTTAATAGTTTTAGGTCAAATGGACACTAAATTCTCTATTGCTGGTTTGTTTGAAGAAGTTGTTTAACCTCCTTCGCAACATCTAAGGTCATATTATGGAGGAAACCTACAGCTTTACGTGGGATCAGAACCACGGGTCGCTACATCATCAGGATGCAGAGGACGGTACCCCATTCAACTACAACTTAAACCAATGTAGGTTAACTTCGCTGATCGATAGGATGCGGGCGTTACGACATTCGTCATGTACGACGCAGCCCAAATTCTCTCTCGTGGTTTTCTTCAATAGAAATGGATTAAATGGACGATAATGAATGAATTTTTTTTGCAGTTTGGCGGAATACTTACAAGAGTTTCTCAACCGGGATCCCAATCCCGGGCAGAAAATGATAACCTTAAATCCCGGGACAAGCGCAGCAAATTCCGGGATTTCCCAGGTTTACAAAATATTCTAAAAACGTTATTTCATAGAATCTGAAAGAGCATTTTCAGCCGTGGGATTCTTTATAACCAAGATGCGAACGGCGACTTAATGATCGCAGCATTGATTGTCTTTGCTTTCTAAAGAGTTATTTTTAAAAATAAGAAAGATTAGTATTGTACTTGAGTTGATAACTCACTTATGATGTTTGTTTTGTTATTGTTTTCGCTCATTTGGTTTGCAAACGATTTTTTATTTTTTAACTCAATATTTAACTTCTTGCTTTTTTTTTGGTTTTGTGAAAGGAAAAAAGGTTTGATTTTGAATGGAATATTTAACTTATAATGAAAAAATAAAAAAATTTAAAATATATATAGGCCTATATATATATAATATATATATATATATATATATATATATATATATATATATATATATATATATATATATATATATATATATATATATATATATATATATATATATATATAATTTTTTAACGGAAAATTTAACTTGTTGCTTTTTTGTAAATAAGAAAATGTTTTATATTTTTCCACGTTGGAAGTACTTTTTAAAGGAAATTCTACTGACACTGTTTTATTTTCATACGTAAGTAGTGTAGGTAACATCGCATATTGGGATTTATCGCTATTTGTCCATATATACGTATTTACAATAAACCGGAAAATTCCAGGCTCCCTGGACGATGGCCGATTTTGTTCCGGAAAACCGGCATAGGGAAAACCCCCTGAAAGCGAGAAACCCTAGTACTGACTGTATGTTACGTAACTGTGTTTGATATTTGACCGTATGTTACGTAACTGTATATGCCATTTGACCGTATGTTACGTAACTGTATTTACCATTTGACCGTATGTTACGTAAATGTATTTGCTAGTACACTATATGTTACGTAACTGTATTTACTACTTGACAAGTGGAGGTTTAGGGAATAGATTACAAATGAAGAAAAACGGAAGGCAGATCCAAATTCACACAAAAGTAAAGTTTGATATATTCACTAAAAGTAAGAAAAATACTTAGAACAGTCAAGAAGTACATTGTTAGCCAACGTCCGTAGCTGAATGGGTAACACCGTTTCCTTATATGAGGAAAATGAAGAAACTTAGGTCGAAGGATCGACTCCGGTGGTGCTAGTCATAATAACTCGAGAGATGGCGCAATGGGCCATTTTAGTTGGCCTGAGCGCTGCGCCAGTTTCTGCTCACTGATTATATTAAACATATGGTTAATTAGATATCTGCCAACTAATTCAGTGGTTAATCCAACCATTCCACATGACTGCATTAACCATCAATTTGTTACAAGTATAAGCGTGGTTGGTTAGTGAAAACATAGTATGGTTGGAGTGGATGGAAATTATTAAACCATGTAATAGGTTATTCTAAGTATTTATCTTCATGTGGATTGACTGTTTATGTATGGATCTGAATTTTATTAATTAAAAATACTGTATATAACTGATTTACAACAATAATAATAATAATAATAATAAATATTATTTACTTAATCAAATGATATATATATATATATATTAACTGCAAACAACACAGTATAATTAATGCAAAGAACGACGCTTGTATGGAAGAACGTTCCGCACAAGATGAGGAGGGAGAACGAACAAATGAAAAATGAGGTAACCACCCGGGAATCGAACCCGGGATCTTCTGATTGCCGGTCAGATATGCTAACCACTACACCATGGGCATCGATTAATCAGAAGTCGTAATTCTCCTACATACGAGCAGAAACCCTGAGGGGCCCCTCGCATGCCGCATATATATATACACATTTTAACTGCAAACAGTACACAGTATAATTAATGTAAAGAACGACGATTGTATAGAAGAACGTTCCGCACAAGATGAGGAGGGAGAAAGTTCTTCTATACAAGCGTCATTCTTTACATTAATTATACTGTGTGTGTTTGCAGTTGAAATGTATATATGTGCGGCATGCGGGAGGTGCCCCCTCAGGGCATTGGTTTCTGCTCGTATGTAGGAGAATTACGACTTCTGATTAATCGAGGCCCATGGTGTAGTGGTTAGCATATCTGACCGGCAATCGGAAGATCCGGGTTCGATTCCCGGGTGGTTACCTCATTTTTCATTTGTCCGTTCTCCCTCCTCATCTTGTGCGGAACGTTCTTCTATACAAGCGTCGTTCTTTACATTATATATATATATATATATATATATATTATATTTCGAATACTTCTCCTTTCTAAATTATTCGATATATATATATATTTCGAATACTTCTTCTTCTAATTTATTCGAGTTTAATTTGCACGGTTGCAAAAGCATTTCCAAGTTATTTGTGCTGTAAAAATACGTGTGTATTTTCAGACTCCGAAAACAAGTAAATAAATATAATTTTTATCGTCATTAAAAAAATATCTTTGGAACATTTTTAAACGTCTCTCAGCAAATGCTTCGTGATACTCTCCTCAAATCGCCATGCCGCCAGAGACATTCTTTTCAACTCGATGATAGTAAAAGCTCGAGCGTGTATGAATGCAAAAGCCATTCGAGCCAAAGGTTATATATACATACAGAATCCAGTGAAACTCTATACATTTTTTTTAATACAAATTGTACATGCTGATTATACCACTTTAATACTAATTGTACGCAGATTAGCCAACACTATATATATATATATATATATATACACATACACTACGTCGTGGTTAATGTTGTAACACCACCGCTTCCCAGCGACATTGGGTTTGGGTGGTAATTTAGATGGGGGACCGTCTTGTGCGTGGCGACCCGGGGTTCGGATCCCACGTAAATCTGTATAGATCCTCTCAGTCATATGATCTCCTGAAATGTTGCGAAGAAGGTTAAACCACCTCACCAAAACAATATATATATATATATATATATATATATATTATATATATATATATATATATATATATATATATATATATATATATATATAAAGCGAAAGGCAATTGTGTGAAGCAGGCAAAAGGAATTTGTGTCAACGCTTAAAGGTGTAACAATATAAATTATAGCTGAAACTCCATTGCAATACACCTTATAATTAAAAACTTCACTTTGCATACATAAAATGAGGTAATTTTTAACCTACGCTAAATCTAAACTAATTTGAATAGTGAAATTATACTTTGAAAAAAAGGCTTAAAAAAAAAAGGTGTTCTTTTGTTGATTTTCAAATGCAATTGGTTTGTTTTACTCGTATTTAAAACAATAAAACAAAAGCAATATACGTTGGTTAACTTTGGTTTTGCTTCTGCCCGAATTGTTCATTCTGATGAAGGTCAAATTTTTTTTGTTGCACTTTGGACCTACGGCTTAACATGGAATCCGAACCACGACCCACCACGGGTGGTCAGAAATTACAAAATTTTTGTCCGGACTCGATCTCACGACCTTCCGATAAGGAGCCTAGCGTCTTGACCACAAGGCCACCCAACCAATATATTTTTTTTCTGGAAGGATGAACAGATGGGAAAGCTGCGCGCCGCTTACTTTCGCCGCCAGGAATCGAACCCGGGGTCGATGGATTCGTAGTCAGCGATGCTAACTACTACGCCACTCTCTCTCTCTCTCTCTCTCTCTCTCTCTCTCTGTATTATATATATATATATAAATTTTTATATATATATATATTAATTCTTTTCTTTTCGGCCTATCAATTTCTTTATAATTTTTATTGTTTACCTTTCAGCTGTACGAATACGAGTGCCCCCACTCTCTCTCTCTTCTCTCTTTCTCTCTCTCTCTTTCTCTCTTTCTCTCTCTCTCTCTCTCTCTCTCTGTCCAGAGTGTCTAAATATTTAGAATACGAAATTCTACAGAAGTTTTTCCATTTAATCCTTCTCACAGCAAAATTTTTTATTTTGTTCCATAAAAATAAGTGTTTCATGCTTGGAATTTTATCAGCATATAAATCTATGGACAGTTTGCACCTATAAAATACTGAATATATATTATATATATATATATATATATATATATATATATATATATATATATATATATATATATATATATATATATATATATATATATGTATTTAAAAGGGAAAAATCCTCAATCATGATTTGATTCAATCTGTTAAACTGATGAGAAATAATTAAGAACTGAAAAGCTAATATTATTATTATTTTATTATTATTATTATCATTATTATTATTATTATTCAGCTGAAAACCTTCCTCCTAATCGGCTGAACGGCAATTTTAACACGGGAATTAACCCGTAAAGGACAATCAGCTATTAAATAAGACTCTAAATTGGATTGCAATATTTGTAATCCTATTTTGAAATAATTCTAAACATTTAGTCATAATAAAATTATATTCACACATGTGTATATATATAATATATATATATATATATTATAGGGTGATCCAGATAAATGGGACCCATAAAAAAAAGCCAAATATTCTTAATATTTAATTCCTTTCATAAAAACTATATATCATTCGAAAGAGTAGAGTTACAAGTTTATTATGAAATATTTATTTTTTTAAAATGACTCCTTTCAAATGTGCTCCATTAGTTGCCAAGCATTCCAGTGTTCTCGCTTGTAAGTTCTGCGTCACTTTTGCAAGAGTGTGCGGTGGTATGGCCTGTATCTCATTTGTGATGGCGGCCTTCAATTCTTGCAAGGTCGTTGGTTTATTTCTGTAGACCCTACTCTTTAAATATTCCCAGAGATAATAATCTAAGGGAGAAAAATCCGGAGACCTTGCGGGCCATTCAACGTCTCCAAATCTTGAGATTAACTCGCCTGGAAACGTTTGACGCAAAACTGCCATGCTTTTATTTTGTTTTGTATCTTATCTTGTCTTGTATTGTCAAAACCTATACAATCCTGTACAAACTTGTAACTATCCTCTTTCGAATGATGCGTATGATTTTATAAAAGGACTTATACTTTAAGAGTTACAGGGGTTTCTTTTGGGTCCCATTTCTCTGGATCACCCTTTATATATATATATATATATATATATATGTGTGTGTGTGTGTGTGTGTGTGTGTGTGTGTGTGTGTGTGTGTATGAATAAGGAGAGGGAAGAAAATATTAAATTATAATTGGTAGCTCTGTATACCCATTGGAATATAACTGACGTTATCTGGGGTACATTATAATTTTGGTAAAAATGCCCTCCTCATTCTCGCTTGCAGAAATCGTAAGATATTTCGCTCTTCAAACGAAGACGGAGAAATACGAACAACAACAGATTGTGAAATAGGTGATAAGGGGAAATACAATAATCCTTGATTGTGAAACATACTTTCAACACAACACATTAAGGGCTGAAGGGAGAAAACATTAAAGAACATTGAACGTGAAATGACCTCTTTTCCGTCGTGTTTTATCGTTTCATTCAAACATCTTTTGTAGTTAAGTAGATTTTTTTTTTTTTTTTTCTTTTTCATTTGTCTTCTTAATGGATGCCTTCGATTATGAAAGTGTGTTTTATGCGTATTAACCCCCTTGCATTTAACGTTTATTCTCTTACATTCAAAATGAAACTTTCTCAATTTACAGATGAAATAAGTAATTTTTTGAGGATGAATTCTTGGGGAAGTTCTTCCTGCTTTTTCGGGTATCAAAGCTTCTTTTCTTATGATAGAATACTTCTTTTAATAATACATAACTTCTTATAGCGGAAGATATGGTCCTTAAAACTTCTTTTTGATTGAAATGAGAAAAAAGAAGTTAATATTTCTTTATAGTAGAATACGGGAAGTTTCCTTCTGTGTGTATGTTCACTAAGCACCGGAATGTACCCAACAAATGCATTTTCAGGACAACAGACGCACCTTTTTATGGAGTGGGAGCGGGGGGGAGGGGAGATTTGGATGGCGTGATCGGTGGGCGCCCTGACTCTGAAACCACGCGACGCGAGTTCGAGTCCCACTTGGTCCCAATTTCCCACTTTTCTGCCTTTTCTCTTTCCCGCAGGAGTATTACAGCAAAAAATAAGACGTTTTGTAAATTAAATGTTTATGACGTTAATAAAATGTCCCATTTCTGGTTTAATTTTTTTTAATGTTTTAACAGGGTGCTCATAAGTTATCTTTATAACTTAAATTCAGTTTTATTCCAATTTGTAAAGATAATCTATGGACACCTTGTATATTATTGCTGGCATAGTGTGTTCCCCCTCCTCACAAAATTAATTATTTTTGATACCTTTAAACCGTTTATATATATATATATATATATAATATATATATTATATATATATATACATACTGTATATATATATATATATATATATATATATATATATATATATATATATATATATATATATATATATATATATATATATACTGTATATATATTATATAATATATATATATATATATATATATATATATATATATATATATATATATATATATATATATATATATATATATATATATATATATATATATATATGATACACACAGACTGTGCATGGAACAAGGAACTCTCTCTCTCTCTCTCTCTCTCTCTCTCCTCTCTCTCTCTCTCTCTCTCTCTCTCTCTCTATATATATATATATATATATATATATATATATATATAATATATATATATATATATATATATATATATAGGGCTATATGGTTAACCCTGGAGTGACCGAACGGTATTATTTTTTTACAGTGATCTTTGTGTTTAGCTTTTAGTGACAATTTATTTTTCTGCAGCCATATCAAATAACTTTTCATTTAAATACGGTACTCATAAATCCAAAGTGAAATTAACTAGGCCTACTTGCAATAACATTGATTTTCGTTGTTTCGTGCGGTACGTTATTAATTAATGCCTTACTATCCCGCGGTCATGTGCAGCGGCACAACCACCGAAACTTTCGGATTCAAGATGGCATCCCCATGAGTCCCACTGCACTCCAGACGGCAGGGGCGCGGCGACCCCCGGAGAAGCCACCACTGGCATTGGGTCCTGCCCCGCTTTCATGCGGATCGTGGAGGGACTCACGGAACTCACCACCGGACATCTCAGGACAACACGCACCACCCCTTCCCCCCTGGCGCTGCAGTAAGTTCCAACTCACTTTAAACGGTGCATTGTTTCGTGAACACCTTGCCCAAATATATTCAACGGTCCTTTTTCGGCTGTTGTACGGGAAGTCATTTGGCATGAACCCTGACGACGCGCCCTATTGCACCAGCGAACTCTTCCTCAAGCATAACGTGTGTTTTTTTTACCTCCCACCCCCACTCCTACAGGAAGGCCTAAAAAGCATTCTTCAAGTAAACAAGCACGCACTCACACACACATCCACGCAACGAAAGGGAGTACTGCAAATATATATAGGGCATAGGGTTGGCGATGCCCTGCCTTCTTCAATTGTCTCTTTGCATCATTCCTTGGATTTACTACTCCTGCTTCTTTCCTTGAACGACGCTTTTTCTTTCCCTTCGGCAGGAGCGCATTTATCGAAAACGACCAAGCGACGAGTGTTGGGCACTGCATACGAACTCAATACAGTTCCCCCTGTCCCCTCTCGTCTCCTCGTTTTCTTCCCCACTCGCTCCGCATTCCTACCGTACCCCAACCCCATCCTCCTGTGGACTCCCACATCCCAATACAGCAGCGCCTCCTCTGACCATCTCCCCAGTCCGAGACGACCCTTCACTCCCTCCTGCGTCAGGAATCTCACAAAATACCAGGCCCGGCGTCAGAACTCGGAGTGGCCTCGTCATTCGCTAGGAAATGTTAATTCTTCTTAGTATCGTTCCTATACAGTCTCTGAGAGGGGACTACTTGTAGAGGCCGACCGAAAATCCTTTCCGCGCCGTTCTCAATCAGTCATGGAATCAAAACAAAGGCTATACACCTGGGCATGAAACATGCTCACACAAGAAACACAGATTTTGTGGTATTTCCCGAAATGACCACCAGAGGACGTCACCAAGGGATATAAAATGCGATTTCTTTCTCAAATCACTCTCACTTGCCATTTTTTCGTTTTTGTCGTCAGTCTCACTCTCTGCACCTTCATCAGTAGCACCACTCGTCACGTCACCCGCTCTCCGGCCTTCGCCGGAGAGCGGCCCGCTGTTCCTTCAAGGCTCCGGTCGAGCATATACGAAGTCTACCATCAAGTAAGGCCCTCTACAATTTCATCCTGCAAGAAGCAACATCACTGCTGCAGGAGTTCCGTTGGTCCCCTTTTCAACAAGTCTCTACCGGCTTTCAACACTCATCCTCTCGCCGGCAAGGCCAGTCTGCCTGCAGAAGCAGTCTTTCGAAGCCCAAGTCCGTAAACCTTCTAGTGGGCTACAAGCCACAAACCTCATTGCTTTTCACTCATCCTTCACCACAATTCGATCGGCGCCCGTTTAACAAGTATCTCAACAGGCCCTCAGCACATCCTCCTTCACCTAGGCCCTCTACAGTCTCCAAAGTCATCTACGACGAAACGCAATACGGTCAAACCTTCACGTAGCTTTTTTCAGTCTCCAGAGTTATCCAGCTATTCGGCCCTCACTCGGCCTACAGTGTTTTTGTTACGTCGTGCTTCCACAAGCTCTGCCTAATCGCGTAGGCCCTAAAGGTGTTTTCATTACCGTTTCAAACTAACTCTCTCGTTAAGACCGCAGTAGGCTTATTCAAGTTTTGTACCAATACCGTAATCACTCTGTTATTGTGTTCATTCATAACGACCTAATTCATTTACTGTACCAACGGTACTTGCATTATTTCAGTTATCATTAGGCTTCATTATTTATTCTGTGTTCACCTCTGCATATCTCATTAACCTATTTGAATTAGTGTACTTACTTAACAATTAGACTGTATAACCCTTCCTTATTGCTACGAATCAGTCATCGTTAGCATCGTATAAATGCCGTTATATAATTGTTAATCATTATGAATACCTTTATTGAACTGTTAATCGCTGTGAACAAATAATTGATTTATTTTCCTAATTAAACACAAAACAACAAAGTAATTTCTCTCTCCTTATTAAATATTGTTTGCTTGGGGTGTAGGCCCAAGCTGGTGACCCTAATTATTTATTTCAATTTTATTCAGTAATTTTAGTAAGCCTATTTTCTTAGCCACATCAAATCGGTGATCCGTAGGCCACTATATATATATATATAAGTATATATACAGGGTGGGCCGTAAGTTTCCATACATAGGAAAAATAAACATTTTTTTTATGGACAACCATTTTTATTTATATAATATGCTCTACATGGTTGCCATTGTTTTGAAAACACATTTCAATACGTGTTCCCCACTGTTGATGAACACGCATTAGCACAGTTGACGTTATGCTTGTAATGGCGTTGGTGATACGTTCCTTTAGATGATTTATGTCTCGTATCTTTTCCTGATACACCATGGCCTTCAAGTGCCCCCAAAGATAGAAATCAAGGGGGGTGAGATCTGGGGATCTGGGAGGCCACTCCACAGGACCACGCCGACCAATCCAAGCATCCGGAAACTGCTGATCCAAATACCGACGCACGTGAAGACCATAATGAGGTGGAGCTCCATCTTGCTGGAAGTAAACTGGGAAGTTACCTTCCTCGTTTAGCAGGGATGGGAAAATCTCTTCTTGCAACATGTTAAGATACCTTTCGGCATTAAGATTTCCACTGACAAAAATTGGTCCAATAATTCTGTCACCCCATATCCCGGCCCACACCATCACTTTACCGGCACCTTGCATCTTCGTCGGACTCAGCCAGTTAGGGTTAGCATTACTCCAATAACGTATGTTTTGCCGATTAACCTCTCCATTGACGTAAAAATTTGCTTCATCAGTAAACAAGATCTTACGTCAAACGCATATTCTTAGGGTATCTGAAACATAAAAACAAACGTTTAATTTTTCCTATGTATGGAAACTTACGGCCCACCCTGTATATATATATACTAGTGCACAGTTTCAGAAAAAATCGCCTAGAAACAAACGTAAACTTTCTCAAAAGCGTAAGAAATTACTAATTAGTAATGATATTATGGTTTGTTTTATATTTATTACTATCATAAAAGCAATAAAATATCCGACGAAAAACAGAATATTTACCAATTAGTAATTTTTTTTATATTTTTTTTTATATTTTGCTTATAAGTGAACTTTTTTTCAAAGTGTTCGTGCGTACATATATGAAGTAGTCTTATAATGCCCTTTTAGTTTTAACGTTATTTGGTGTAAGTTTGCGTGTATATATATATATATATATATATATATATATATATATATATATATATATATATACGTACAGTACTCAAATACATTATGCTATTTTAAATTTAAGGATAAAGATGGTAATAATTAAGTGGAATGCAGCGCCTACAAAAAAAAAACGTAAAAATAAAAAGGAAAATCTATACCCCTAAAAGGTAATGATGGCGCTAAACTTGAATTTCTCCCCAAAAAACAAATCTCGAATCGTAAGTAATAGAAAGAAATAATGAAGTGAAGACAGCTTTTTCGTCGCCTCCAGACAAAAAATGTTAAAAACGTTCGCTCCAGAATGAACTTATCTCTGGCAAGATGGAACGATTGACGAAATTGATGAAAGAGAATTGATTGTGCGCGATTGATGATGGAGAGAAGATGAGGGTGCGATTGATGAATCGGGAGGAAAGAAGATTAGAGAGAGAGAGAGAGAGAGAGAGAGAGAGAGAGAGAGAGAGAGAAGGGAAAAAGAAAGATGGCGCGATTGATGAAATTGATGGAACTTCAGTGCCACGGAAATCGACGTTGATGCCTCGGACCTCACATTCATTGACACCTTAAAAATGGCAACGAAAGAACGATTGTTATAAACAAACGAAAGATCTCAAAAGAAGATTAATGAAGACAAAAAAAAAGAAAAAAGAAAAAAAAGAAGCTTACAAAAGAAAAGGGTAAAATGAAGCTTCAACCGAAGATTGAAAATGACTTCGAGGAAAAGAATTAAATCAGTTTTGGGAGACTTTAAGAGAGCCTTGTAGAGTTTTCTTCAATTTTTCATTAATTGATGTAACTAAAGAATAATAATAATAATAATAATAATCTTTTATTAGTAGCTTAAAATTATTTTGGTTTGACCTACAACGTATATATATATATATATTAATGTAAAGAACGACGCTTGTGTAGAAGAGCGTTCCGCACAAGATGAGGAGGGAGAACGAACAAATGAAAAATGAGGTACTACCACCCAGGAATCGAACCCGGGATCATCCGATTACCGGTCAGATATGCTATCCACTACACCATGGACCTCAATCAATCAGAAGTCGTAATTCTCCTACATACGAGCAGAAACCAATGCCCTGAGGGGGCACCTCCGCATGCCGTACATATAGCAAACAACACACAGGTGTAGTGGATAGCATATCTGACCGGCAATCGGATGATCCCGGGTTCGATTCCTGGGTAGTACCTCATTTTTCATTTGTTCGTTCTCCCTCCTCATCTTGTGCGGAACGCTTTTCTACACAAGCGTTGTTCTTTACATTAATTATACTGTGTGTTGTTTGCAGTTAAAATATGTATATATATATATATATATATATATATATATATATATATATATATATATATATATATATATATATATATATATATATATATATATATATATATAAGCACAGGTAAAGGCTAGACAGTTTAAAGTACATCATGAAATCTCCCTCAACACAAACGCACAAAAGAAAACATTAAAGAAGCTCATCAAGCAGAGCAATTTCATTAAGAAATCATAAATTCCTAAAATAAAAGAATTATATTCTCCCATAAGCAACTGTGCCCTCCTGCTAGACGACGAACCGCGATTAATTTGACTTTTTTTCGTGACTTTCGTTGATAAAATTTTTTTTTCTTAAAATTAAAATTGTTAATTTTTTTAAAGATAAGTATAGAAAATATAAAAACATAGTTACTGCATTATATAATGAGACTTAAAAGGCGGGGCCACCAGCTTGACCGTGTGAAGAGAGACCATCGCACGGAACTGCTACGAGGTTACGAGGTAAAACTTTAAGTATTAAGTTTATATCTAAAGCACTGACACTTTTATGGTAAAATTAATGTGAATTCATTTTACAGTTCAGTAAAAAATTCGCCTAGAAACCAAATTTTTAAAAAGCATAAGAAATTACTAATTGGTAATATTTTGTTTTTCTTTAGATATTTTATACTTTTTGGTTTAAAAAAAACAATCAAGCTTTTATAATTGGTAATTTTTTATGCCTTTTTAAGAATTTCATGTTTTTAGGCGAACTTTTTGGCGAGACTGTACATAATTTGGATCTTTTCCGTTTGACTGCCGCCATTGAAACATAACCTTCTTTAGTTAGCTTTATAAGGCTAACTAACAAAAATATCACGACCTAACCTAACCAATCGTCAAGGTCGTACAGTTGACCTAACGACTGGTTAGGTTAGGTCGTGATATTTTCGTTAGTTAGCCTTATAAGGCTAAGTAAAGAAGGCTGGGGGCACTCACCTCTTATGTTTCAATGGCGGCAGTCAAACGGAAAAGATCCCATAATTTATATGGTGACAGTCATATATAAATTAACTCAGATTAATTTTTGAACACATAATTTCATAGTAAACGCTAATTATAACTAATTTTAACTTAAACTAAGTAAATAATTGCAGAATAATTGTGTGTGTGTGTGTGTGTGTGTAACTGAGCAGACTCCAGCTCCTCTAGCATGATAGCACAGCTGCATGGGAGATAATAGGACTGCCTTTAAATTTATGAATTTACAGTCTTTGATGAAACTGCTCCGCTTGACGATTTGCGAGGTTCCTGTTTGTGTGTCTGTGTTAGGGGAAATTTTCATGATGTACATTCAGCTACCCCACTTTTACTTCGCTTTATTTCTAAGTTATTCTTAAAGTATTATATATATATATATATATATATATATATATATATGTTACACACAGACTGTGCATGGAACAAGGAACACTTCTGGGAAAATTAAATCCATTATAGTTCGGGCCACTATAGTCTCAGGGGACCATTCTGAGTTCTATCCCATATATATATATATATATATATATATATATATATAACACACACGAGTGTATATATATATATATAATTTTTTTATGGTAATTCCGTATAACTATAACCGTGTCATGAACATAATTAACATACATTACACATGTAACCTAATTGTTGAAAAGTAGACCTAAAAATACAATAGGACCACCAACTGTGTTCCCAACCAGCTATAATTATATTCACGTAAACAACACATGCATAACATTTTGATTAACCCCTTAAAAAAATGTAGAAACCACTGACTGAAGTATAACATTTTTACATATTTCTTTTCGTAACATTTGACTTTACTTGTATATATAACGGGTCTGTCAAAAAAAAACTAAGCCAAATTCAAACCTTTATTAAAACAAAACCATTTATTTAATTAAGTTAAATTTTTTACACAATAAAGTATAGGTAATCACCTATTATCCTTTAAATGTTTATGACGATATCTTCAGAATTGTTAATTTTATTAATAATTAACTAAAAAGTGAGATTCTCCTACTTAACATGAAAAATGTTTTTTTTACGATATACTGTAGATAATTTTTAGTTTAATAAAATTATACGTAAAATACGTTTGGATTTCTCAACTCTTTTCTGACAGTTTACTTCTGACAATCTTTGTCCATGCACTCTTTTAAATGGTTTAAATTGCATATCAGATTTAATAATCCTTCTTACGCTTCATTCTGATATTTCTAGTTCTTTTGATATTCGAGCAGGTGTCATGAGGCTACCAGGTCGATCCTCTTGACTAAGGATACGTTCCTCCACTTTTTGAATATTTTCATCTACTCTAACTGATTTTGGTCGCCCACTACCAACCTTCCTTTCAATGCTTCCTGTTTCATCGATAGTTCTCAATAAGTAATCTAAACCTGATCTAGTCCATCTTTTATAATCGAATTCAGAAAGTAATTTCCTTGCACTATAACCTTTTTCAACTCTATAATGCTTTATAATTATTTTATCTTCATGTGAGAATGGCATATTTAGAGGTATTCACGAAAAATTTTAAATCTAAACAAATTCTGAAAAAGAGAAAAAAGAAGATATTACATAATAAGAAAAACTGAAATTTTCCCAAGGCTGGATCCTGTCTGCTTTGCAGATAGCTGGTGAAGGAAGCTATATTTATGGGACCTCTTTGCGAGTGACCCGTTGCCCACGTCGGGCTAGCATCATGAAAAAGAAAAACTATGGTATTTGTCATTTACCATTACTTATTCGGACTATAGTGAATTTAATTATCCCAGAAGAGTTCCTTGTTCCATGCACGGTCTGTGTGTATCATAAAAAACTCAGGGGACCATTCTGAGTTCATTCCCATATATATATATATATATATATATATATATATATATATATATATATATACACTCGTTAACCTCGTTGCGGTTTCGTGCGTCGGTCTCTCGTCACATGAAGGTGAAGCTGGTGGCCCGCCTCTAGGCCTGGCTTGGTGGAGGAGCAAGATGCTCTCTTGCGCTCTCCGCCGCACATGGTACCACATCTGGTACCGTCTTGAGCCAGGCATTTAGTCTTCTCTTGAAGACTTCAACTATGACCCCTGTAACCTTTCTGAGGTCCTTAGGAAGCTGGTTAAAAAGTCTTGGCCCCCTGACAGCCAAGCTATTTCCCTTCAGTGTTAAGAAGGTCCCTTGTCGGGCCTTTAGTTTGGGAACACTACATATTCTGCCTTTCCTATTGTCCAGCGTTGTTTGGATGGTAATTGGGTTTAGTTTGAGGTTTGGTACCAGTTTCTCCATATAGAGATTATGGTATACCTCTCTTTTTTCTTTCCAGGGAGTACAGATTTAGTTTACGCAGTCTTTCCCAGTAGTTGAGTTCTTTACCGCCATCAGTCTTGGCTGTGAAATGTCTCTGCGTTTTTTCTAGTTTATTAATTTCTTCCTCTTTATATGGGGACGTCAAAACTGAGCAGTATTCAAATTTTGGTATGATCAGTGTTCTCAGCAGGGGAATCATTACTGTCTTGTCCCTCCTTTTGAACGTTCTTAGTACCTGTCCCGCGACTCTTTTTGCTTTGTTTATTGCTATCTGATTTTGAGTCTCAAATTTGGCATCATCGGTCATTATTACCCCCAGGTCGACCGCTTTCGTGCTTCTCTGAATTTCCTGTCTATCTGGAGCATAATATGCAGTCTGTTTAATTTCGTCATTTCTACCATATCTCAAGAGCTAAAATTTCTCGGTGTTAAATGTCATATTGTTGTCTTCTGACCATTTGTATATTTTGTTTGTGTCCCTCTGCAAGGCCTCCACTTCATTTGCCTCGCTGATTTTTCTGCTGATCTTTGTATCGTCCGCAAATGATGTTACTATGTATATCTATATATATATATATATATATATATTATATATATATATATATATATATATATATATATATTATGTATGTATAATTTGCCTCTTGAGACTGTCAGAAATAATTAAGTAAAAAACTTGAAATTGAAATTAATGTTAGAAAACCGTCTAATTTTGGGATTTGTGTTGATCTATTTAAGAAGAAAACTATATCATTAATTCACAAGGAGTTACAAGGACAAGAGGAAGCCTGAAAGACCTTTCGGTTCACTCGGGAAGGTTTCTGTTATTAAACTAGTTCATTTTTTACTATTATAGCAGTAGTAGAAAACTGGATAGAAAAGTATAAGGTTCTCTCCCACTCTCCGCCCCCTCCCAACCAGAGGTGGGTACAGTAAAAGGTTGAAGAAAATATTTCGATCATGGAAAAGTAGCCAAGGAAATTTTACAAGAAAGTGGAGAATATAATATAAGCTAGCTCTACAATTAAGCTACGTACGCATAGAAATCGTACACTGGATAGCACCGTTGTATAAACTAACTAATAATATATTTTTGCTGATCTTTTATCAACTACTTGATATCGTTACAAAAACCTCGAACATATGGCTTTGATTTTATACAAAATATTTACGGCTCTATTTTCCGAGGTATCGGTCCGACCCAGGGCCGAATTGACTATTATTAGGCTAGTAAAGCTGTAGTCTTAGGCCCTCATATTTTTTAGGACCTCGAGTTTAGCCCCTAATTTTTATGTCATAAGCCTTAAATCTTTGTCACAAGGTTGGTTAAGTAATATCATATATAACTACATAATTATATCTTTAGATGTAAAAAATAAGAGTTTTTTTAGTTTAGTTAAGAGTTGTTTTATGTCATTATATCTGATAATGTATTATTGTCGATATGTATGATTTTCATCCATTTTTGGATGACTGGCTTCAAAGGGTTAATCTGTTTTCGAAATTGTTTTTCAGACGTTGGGAATTTGGGCCTAGTGTAATGATCATTCAGCATGTCGAAGAAAGGGGGATGTTTTGCTTGATATCACAGTTTAAATTAAAGCCAGGAAGAAAGAAATCAATTTCTGTTTGAATTGTATGCTTTTTTTTTTTTTTTTTAAATTAAATGTAGCTTTGATTTTTGTTAGTTGTTAAATTTGGATAAATATGTATGTCTATTTGTTTGAAGATTTTATAAATTATATACAATATATAGTACAGTACATACTGTATAGAGGCCCTTCCCTTATTAGCCTTAAGTCCCTCACGGCCTTAATCCGGCCCGTCTCGAACCGAGAACCCATGGCCTACTCCAGGCTAGCCCCAAAAGAATTAAGAGAGGTAAAGGTTAAATTTTATGTCTACACCCATGTACGCACAAAGCCATCACGCCGGCAAAGTGACGAAATGCTTCTACAGGAAAAAGGTTGAAAAAAGAATTGAGAACAGAAACCAGATTTTCCGCCCCATGCCTGTCATGTGCATCCAGCCACCCAAGAGAAAGAAGAGAAACAAGAAATCGTGACTGTCAACTCTTCGAATGTCGCCGAGTTTCAACTACGGTCTCCCGCCGTGAAAGGTGTTTATGCAGCAAGTGATATACTGAGTCGTTCATACTTCGCGGTGTTATGCCACCACGAGAGTAGAGAAAATCTCTTTCCGATGAGGAATATCAGTGGGAGGGCCCTGTATCTATATCCGTGTACTTGTCTCTTGTGGAGAATGAAAGTGTTTCGTGGGTGATCACCCGTTGTTGCTACGGCGAATTCAAGAGTCTCCCACTTAAAGGTGTTTATGAGGCACGTGATTAAAAAAAAGAGTTGTTCATGGTTGATCATGCTATCTGGGGCACAATGCAACCAGAGAAGTAATTCTAAAGTGTGAAAGGATTACAGTAAATATAGGAGGAAATGTTTAAACAAACTCCTGCAGGGTTATGTTATAATACTATTTTCAAAATACTTATTTAGTCGATTCTTAAATTATGTTATATGTGGGGACAGTCTTAAATCCTGAGTGTATTCGGAACTTTGTCCAGCCTATTTTTAAACATATTTACAGTTTGGCTTGAAACAACCTCCGAGGGAAATTGGTTCCAGATAGTAACTATTTTATAGGAGAAATTATTACCGCAGACGGAGGTACTAAATGGCTTAAGTTCCAATTTAAAACCATTATTTTTTGTCGGATTGGTATTAAATGAGAATAATTTCCTCTAGTCTACCCTGTTTACTCCACTGAGCATACTGGGAACTTAAATAAGCTGACTACACAACCTCCTGGTCTCTAACGTAAACAGATTTAAACGCTCTAATCTTCGTTGCTAGTTTTGCAGTCTCACTAAAGGGATCAATTTTGTGGCCCTTGCTTGTACCCTTTCCAACCTTTCTATATCCTTCCTAAGGGACGAAAACTAAAACTGCACACAATACTCGAGTTGAGGTTTAACTAGTTTAATTGTAGAGACATTACACTCCTTGTTTCTAAATTGAAACTGTCTTTTAATATAACCTAGTATTTTTAAGGCCCTGTTTTCGACTTTTGCACAGTGCTTTGGCGGTTTGAGATCATTACTGATATAAACTCCTAAGTCTTTCTCTAAATCAGTCTCAGTCAAGAACTCGTTTAACGTATCAGCTATATCTATATCACTGAATATCAGTATGCCATTTCTATCTTTTAGGGGACCTACGGAATTTTAACTGGCTTCCTGCTATTAACATGGGCAAAAAACTCTAGGGTTAACTTTACAAAGTGAGGCAACTCTAGTTTCTTCATCACGTTTAGCTGATCTAATTAAGGTTTTAACCCTCCGACATAGGTTTATATAATTTTCTGAATTAGTCTGGTTAGAATGTGACTTAAGTAGGTTGTAGGCTCTATTCTTTCGTAATGGCAATGCTAATTTCATTGTTGAACCATTTCGGCGACTTGGTTGACAAGGAGGACACTATTTCAGTGGGTACAAAAGTTTTCTGTAATATTCTAAAATGATTCCTGTATGAGCTCCAGATGGCATTGACATCCTCGCTTATTAGAACTTCGAAACTTTCAAAATTTGCTCGAGAGAAATCCAACCTTTTGTGAGTCTTTTCTCGAGAATTAATTGGAATCCTGAGGTCAAACCTAATCAAAACATGATCGTTTTTACTCAGAATTTCACCAATAGTCAGATTAGAGATTAGGTCATCTTCGCTCGTGAATACGAGATCTAGTTTACTATTACCTCTAGTGTAGGACGTCGACCCATTGACTTAATGGATCAGTGGTCGGCAAACTATGACCCGCGGGTCACAGGGTGACCGCCAATTATTTAGTTAACCTTGGCTATTTCGACAGTTAAAATAAAAGTGTAATATGTAATACAGTTATATAGAATGTTTAATTTGGTATTTTTTTAATCTACATGTTTTATTAAAAAAAATTTCATTATTTTGGAAATATGATAGTTATGATCTGGTATTATTTCCATATTATTAGCCTTAAAATACCTGCAAATTTTAATTGAAAACATTTTACTAAAATAGTTAGATCGCTTCTCAGGGCATCTAAATAACTATATATTATATATTATATATATATATATAGATATATATATATATATATATATATATATAATAGATATATATATACACACACACACACACACACACACACACACACATATATATATATATATATATATATATATATATAATATATATATATAGTTATTTAGATGCCCTGAGAAGCGATCTAACTATTTTAGGAAATATATATATATATATATCACACACACACACACACACATTTATCTCCCGGAATTGTACTTCAAAAAAAGTATAGTGACCCACGATCAAAAAAAATTTGCTGACCACGACCCAATCAATATAACCGCGGCTAAAATCACCAAAAATTACACTGATCTTATTAGTCATTAATCTGCTTAATTGATTATACAATTTTATATCCTTATCAACGGGGGTAGTGAGGTGTCGTATAATGTACTAGAAATAGATGCACTATTTTATTATTCAAATTTAGTTCTATTCCCAACATTTCATGAGCAGAAGCAATGTTACTGTTTATCGGGTGCAGGAAGTCACGAGCATATAAAATTACTCCGCCACCTTCCCTTCCGTTCCTATCTTTGTGAAACATTTTGTAACCTACCATTTCAAATTCTCCTACAAAGTCCCTTGATTCAGAATGAATTCAGGATTCAGTTATTCCTATGATATCAAAGTTCTAAATTTTGACTAGCGCTATAAATTCCATTAGTTTGTTTCTAATTGACTTAGCACTGAATAGCACAATTTTAAGAGATTTTAAATTTTTGTTTGGTCTGAGTCGTTTCCCGAAGCAGGTGAATCAATTAATCTAAGGGGGAATCTTTGTTAGACAATGCACGTGTAGGATTAACGACCGATGGAGTAAGATTAACTACTGGCAGAGTAGGTCTAACAGCTGGTGGAGCAGTATCAATTACCAGTTGGGAAGCGGGGTTCCTAATTTTAAAAGGTTATATAAGTTAATGTTTAGAAGAGCGCCATATTTCTTCTTACTCTTTTGATTAAAAAGGATCCCATCCGAGCCAAATTATTCTCTGCTATCAAAAAATGTACGCAAAAAATCGACAAACTTTATTCCTTTACTCTCTCGCAAATGCGTTTTACTCTATTGTTTATAATAGCAACTTTAATTAAGGTACAACCACTAGCATGCATTCTTTGGAGAATTCCTACAACCATTTCCATGTCAGTTTATTCAACCTTATCGATGAGGCTTTTAAACTCTTTTACAATGGCCTCAGCCTCCCCTCCTGTCCCTCTCTGGAAAATATCATTGCTACTAACATGTACAATGATGGGGCAACTTTTACTCTTGACTGTAATGTTGTCTAATTTCCGATTTATTGTCTGACTTGTGGCACCTGGAAAACATCTAAGTTTTCTCTTGATCACGTGTTTTGTCCCGAAAAGGTCCACTTGATTTTTAACTAGAGAATCCCCATTTAAAATGGACTCCTCCTCTTCGTCAGCAAGTAAGCCAAACCTATTTTTTATGGCAACGGGTTCAGAATCCTTGTATTTCGGTTGTTAGGATTATGAAATTGGGGGTTTATTAATAAATAGAACATAGTAAAGACTATGATACTTAGTTGGAAAACATAAGTTAGGTTTAATAGCTGGACTATAAAGTTAGGAAATAGGCCTCAGATGAATTTGGAAAAGCGTACGTGACTTTTAGCACGAAGCCAGAAGAACAGGTTTCATTATGTTCATACTTGTAATTGTGTTCCGCCAATCAAGCACAAGTATAATAGTCATGTGATGCCCACCTTCCGTTTCGCCCAATCATGTATTCATAAACAGTTTTAGTTTAGAAATAGTGCTAAATGTATATAATGATAGGGTTTAATACGGTTATATAGACCAAATAAGTTAGTTAAATAATATAAAATAATTAGGAAACTTAAAAACTAGTAAAAATAATGTACTAATGAATGTTTTTAAGTTTTTTTATTCAATGAGAAATGAAAAACCAGATTGTGATGGGGAAAAAAAGCAGAACGCAGTCAGGAGAGGCAGTCGATGATTGACTCAGTCAAGAGGCGTCAGCAATAGAAGTTGAGTCGAGAAGTCGTAATGAAAAGATCATTTTTGCCCATCCTTGTTATTTTTATTTCAATTTCTCGATTCGATCCCGCAGGAAATAGGGCATATATTTAAGATGAACTTAAGATTAAAGGTATAAAAATTTCCTGGTTTCATAATAACTGTAAATTTATATTCGTGGTTTAAAGGTAAATTCTGAAATTACTACAATGATAAACAATGTTAGTTCCTTAATTGAAGAGTTCAAGTAGCAAAACTAATACAAAGAAAGACATCAATGGGTTCACGCTCCCTAAATTGCAACATCCGAATTGTGTAAAGTAATATCGGTACATTTATGAACTAAAGGTAAACTTCGTCACGTCCACCCACGAAAGGTGTAATAGTTTGGAAGAGAAACAAGGAGTCATTTAGTCATTTGGGGAGTCACAGGGGAAGGGACGCCACGCCAGGAGAGAAACCCCGAACCCTTCACGGTTTTGAGGGTCTTTTATTTTTAAGTACCTCGAATTCTTCATCATTTGTACAACTTTTCTGGCTACTCACTGAAGTTTCCAAACGGACCATGCTTTGTTCTAAACGTTCAACCTTCCAGTTTATATTCGATGTTCGGTTTTCCCTTTGGTCCAATCCACTGGTTTGGATTTCCAGTGCCACAATCCGAGCTTCAAGAATTTTTCTTATTTCCTTTAGCTCTTTAACGCCTTTTTCATGTTATCTTTAAGTCTACAAAATAAACATACACTCAAAGTTGTAATGTCGCTGAAATTACCTTCAGTAAAGTCAACACACGAATGTTAAACATCACATTTAAACACTCGGCTTTCAGTTTGCCTGGCCCTGTCATATTCTAATTTTATTACAGTTGACACTACTTAAGTAAAAAGAATGAGAAGGTGACCGTTTTCCCACGCTGTCTATCCTACCTACTTTGAATACAGTCTTCAAGGCTAAGGCAAAACGAACCTTAAGGAACCACGTTGTACTTTGACTGCTTTAACGCTATGTGCTTACCCACCTCGGAAGGGATTAGCAACTTCAAGATATTTCTCAGTCATGGCAAAAAAAAGCTTTATGGCACCACGTTGGTCACCTTAACTATAACTTCGTTTAATAAAGAATTTAACTATAATTAAATGCTAAAGCAAGCTAAATTAGATATGTTAAGTGATCAAGAAATAACTTGTTACATACATATTTTCTTAGAACAGCTTTTTAGCTCACTCTTTATTATTATTATTGCGGTTAATAGGAAATATACACAATGATTATTGTGAATTTATAATTAAATTTTGTAAAATGAAATCTCTACAGAGAGTTGACAAAAGTAAATGAACATCACGATAATTGTCCTCACGAACAAATGGTAAAGCGCATCAATCCAATGCCAGAACGTGTATCAGCTTTTCATATTGCAAAGGGAAAAGCAGCACGGTTCTAAGTATATTGATTCAATAAATGTTATTATTTATTGACTTTTAATATCACATCCAAAACTATTGAAGAGACGAAAGTGTCTATTTACTTTTGTCAGTCCTCTGTTTATGCTCTCAAAACTAGTGAGTTAAAATGAGCTCAGTTGTGTAGTTAGAATAGCTGCTGCTTTGCATGCATGGTAGGTTATTATCAATTTACAGTGCTGTAAAATAGTGAAGATACGCATCTCAAACATCAATTAAAATGGTAGCATCCTACCCACGAGTAAACTGATAATAACCTAACTTGCATAAAAGCTAATTGGACTATACTTTAGTTAATTATAACCCGCCAGTTCTGAGCAACAGATTTGAAAGTAATACTTTATATATAAATGTCACATAAAATCCAAAGACGAATAGAGTTAGTCATTGGCAAATATATAAAATTTCATTAGTTTATATAAATTTTGCTTTTATGACTGAGTTACAAAAGAAGAAAAGTAACAAATCTTAAAAAATAAGAACTGAATATATTAATGTTTGAAGAGTCAACAAAGGCATATTTAGACCAAGAATGGAAACTTTTTGCCATTTCGCTTTGAGACTTTTCACGAAAAAGAACTATCCTACAGGAATTCCAGAGAATTAAAATGATAAATGAGTTTTTGGAGTCCTGTTAGGAAAAGATGATTCCATGACTTCAAAGAGTCTCAACAAAGCTCACGACTTATTTACTCTACATTTTAAAAGACTTATAGTCGTTTTTTACATAAAAGGTGAGTGATAAAAAACTAATCCCACTGATTTATTATTAGATCTGGATTCATAATTATTATAATAAAAATAATTTATGTTTTATATATATATATATAGGGTGAACCAAATGTAGGTGGACAGTAAATGATAACGTTTATTTTGAGAATACATATTTAATTTTTTTGTATACTATAATACAAAATAAAATTTAAATAAATTTAGTTATAATATTTAATATAATAAACACAAACACCATAGTTATAATGAACACCATAGTTATAATATAATATAACACAAACCGTATTCAACCTACTGTCCACCTACTTTTGGTTCACCGTGTATATATATATATATATATATATATATATATATATATATATATATATATATATATATATATATATATATATATATACACACACAGGATAGGGCAAAAGTCACGCCCCAATTTAATTTCAAATTTATAGTCAGCACAAAATAGGAGGCGTAACTTTTGCCCAACACTATATATATATATATATATATAATATATATATATATATATATATATATATATAATTATATATATATATATATATATATATATATATGATGAATAAAACCACGAAGGAAAGGAAACACAAAAAGGTGCTCAAGCGCTTTCGTCTAATGACATCCTCAGGAACACTGAAGTACAATAAAGGTTACGGCCTATATATAGGTTACAGAAAGAAAAAAAAAATAAATAACATACATACACACAAACACATACAGAGGTTGGACAAAATAATATGAACACCTTGATAAATGGCGGTTTTTATTCTTAATATGGAGTTGGTCCTCCTTTAGCGGCAATAACAGCTGCAATGTGTCGGGGAATTGATTCATACAGCTTTTGGACAGTGGCTAGAGGAATCCTGAGCCATTCTTCGAGCAAACCCTGCTCCAGTTCCTCCAAAGACGCCGGCGGTGGGAATCGGCTTCTGACCTGCTGCTCCAACTGACACCACAGATGCTCGATAATATTAAGATCCGGGGATTGTGGAGGCCAATCCAAGCGTTCTACTTCACTAACATGCTCTTCAAACCAGTTTTTAACGACCCCAGCGGTGTGGATTGGTGCATTATCATCCTGGAAGACGGCGCCGCCATTGGGAAACAGCGTTTGGACCATGGGATGGACCTGATTAACCCTACCATGCAGTACTACAGCTGGGCCAAGAGTATTCCACGATATTGCTGCCCAAACCATCACAGATCCGCCTCCATGCTTAACGGTTGGGGTCAGGCAGTCGGGGTCATAAGCATCTTTAGGCTGTATCCAGACGTAAACTCGACCGGAACATGGAAGTAGCGTAAAGGAGGATTCGTCGGAGTAGACTACATTCTTCCACCGGTCCATTGACCAATTCTTATGGTCATTACACCATTTTCTGCGCCGCTCAATGTTGATGTGCGGAAGGAAGGGTTTGGCAATTGCAGCCCTCCCATGGTATCCAGCTCCATGGAGCTCGCGACGTACAGTTCTGGTCGATACCGGGCTTGCAAGATGCTGGTTAAGCTCTGCAGTCACTTTTGGAGCTGTGGTCTTATGGTTCTTTGTCACAATGCGCTTTAGCACCCGGCGGTCTCGATCACACAGCTTCTTCTTGCGTCCACTATTGTATTTGTCGGTGCTTGTCTTTCCATGGTTTTGGTATGCAGACATGACCATAGAGACAGTTCCTCTGGATACATTGAACATCTGAGCGGTTTTCGTCACCGATGCACCAGCCATCCGCGCTCCGACAATTTGCCCTCTTTGGAAGTCTGACAGGTCTTTCATAACTGCAAATTCATAATTCACTCAGATCTGTAAAAACAACGTGAGGGTTATAACATGACGTATACACTCTCTGTTACGCATTTAAATAGGTTTGCCAGTCATTTGACCGTTTACTTTGTGTCTGAGCAGTCCGTAAAGATAACCGGTGAAATCGGCAGGTGTTCATATTATTTTGTCTAACCCCTGTATATATATATATATATATACACATACATATCTACACACATACATATATATATATATATATATATATATATGCAATAAACGGAGAAGTAAAAATAAAAATTAAAAATTAAAGATTAGAGGATTAACAAAGAGGCATACAGATTTGTAAGGAAAAATATCGATTTTTAGCACAAGATCAAATGAATTAAAAATACAAATTTATACTGGAAATCTACCCGGGTTTTAACACTTTGCCTTTTAGAGTCAAGTTTCGATATATATAAAAATAAAATGAAGATTAAAAGTTAATAAAGTAGCGTACAAGTTTACCAAAGATTTAGCGTCGTACCCTTTTTATCTAAATTTGTTTTGAAGGAATTCAAAACAACAGGATCGAGTTGAAAAAGACCTTTGCTTATGTTGAAGTTATTTGAAAGTTGGATAATGGCAGACTCAAGAATATTTCTATTGACATTGTTGCTAGAATGAAATAAAACTGAAGCATTATTCCAATCAATACAGTGGGATAACTCTGACAAATGGACAAAAAGAGCACTGGACAACTGTCCTGTTCTAACGGAATATTGATGCTGTTTTATACGTGTGTGCAAATCCTTTCCCGTCTGACCTATGTAAAAGGAATCACATTGTTTACACCCAATTTTATAGATAATGCCTGAATTATTGGTAGGGGTATTTTTTACTATGATATTTTTCACAATATTGTTATATGAAAATACTACATTAATATCCAAAAGTTTAAGTACATTAGCAATGCCTAAAAAGCCCGGGAAAAATGGAAGTACTAAAATATTTTTTGACAAAGTACGAGTGTTATTATTGACACGATAGAAAGTTCGTTTTGCCTTGTTGAGACAAGATTCCATAAACGCAGATGGGTAACACAGATCACTTCCAATACCGTTGATTTTTTCCAATTCGGCATCGATGTATTCCGGACTGGCGATCCTAAGGGCGCGGAGAAACATTGATGAAAAAATGGCCTTCTTAGTGGGGGTGTCATGTCCCGAGTAAAAGTGTACGTAGGACAAATTGTTTGTTGTTTTCCGATAGATACTAAACTTAAAACCTGGGCTTTCCCTATGTACCCGCACATCCAAAAATGGGATTGAATTGTCTTGTTCCACTTCTAAAGTAAACTTAATGGAGGGGACTTGATCATTTAACTGAAGGAGGAAGTTATCCAGGTCACGATTCATGGGCCAGATACACAAAATATCGTCGACGTACCGCAACCAAGGGATGCCAACCCCCAGGATTCTCGGAATGTAAGTAATTTCGAAAAACTCCATATAAATATTGGAGAGGAGGGGCGATAAGGGGTTGCCCATGGCCATCCCAAACACTTGTTGATAATACTCGTTATTGAAAGTGAATTTACAGTCTTTGATGCAAAGCTTAATAAGTTCCAAAACAATGTGTGAAGGTAGTGGCAGGTCATACTTATGTAATTCTTGGGAGAGAAAGTCAAGCATATCATCAATCGGCACTTTTGTAAACAATGAACAAACGTCAAAACTGATCAATCTATCGTTAGTTTCAGTATATATATATATATATATATATAATATATATATATATATATATATATACTGGGTGATCCAGATAAATGGGACCCATAAAAAAAAGCCAAATATTCTTAATATTTAATTCCTTTCATAAAAACTATATATCATTCGAAAGAGTAGAGTTACAAGTTTATTATGAAATATTTATTTTTTAAAAATGACTCCTTTCAAATGTGCTCCATTAGTTGCCAAGCATTCCAGTGTTCTCGCTTGTAAGTTCTGCATCACTTTTGCAAGAGTGTGCGGTGGTATGGCCTGTATCTCATTTGTGATGGCGGCCTTCAATTCTTATAAAAGGTCGTTGGGTTATTTCTGTAGACCCTACTCTTTAAATATCCCCAGAGATAATAATCTAAGGGAGAAAAATCAGGAGACCTTGCGGGCCATTCAACGTCTCCAAATCTTGAGATTAACTCGCCTGGAAACGTTTGACGCAAAACTGCCATGCAGTTCCTCGTGGTATGGCAGGTAGCTCCGTCTTGTTGGAACCAGTGATTTTCTGACAAAGATCTCTTAATTTAGGAATAAGGAAATCGGTCAACATTTTTTCGTAGCGATCACCATTTACAGTGACCGTGTTTCCGGTGGAATCCTCGAAAAAGTACGGCCCTATGATCTGAGATGCAGTGAGACCACACCAAACAGTTACACGCTGACTATGCAACGGGACTTCGGTAATATTCAATGGATTTTCTGTTGCCCAGAAACGACAATTTTGTTTGTTTACAGTTCCATTCAAGTGAAAATGGGCTTCGTCTGACATAATCAAAGTTGCTAAAAAATTGGTGGTGTCATTTACCTTCTGTTGGATCCATTGACAGAATTGTCGTCTTCGTGCGAAATCTCCATCGTTTAGTTGTTGCACTGTTTGAATTTTATATGGAAAGAGCATTAAATTTTGCTTGAATATACGGTGTGTTGTTCCATATCCAACTCCTAACAGCTGAGAAGCACGTCTGATGCTTATGTTAGGATCATCCTGTACAATTTCATGAGTTCTCTTAATGATCTCGTCTATCCTTGCTGTGCGCACTCTTCCAGTTGGTTTTCTTTTTCCAATGCTGCCAGTTAGGGAAAAATTTCTGACACACCGACGGATTACTTTCTTAGAAGGTGATTTTGACATCTGAAAATTTGTCTTGAAAGATCTTTGAGCTAAAACTACACTTCTTCCATGCTCATAATATTGCTCAGTTATGAAACGCAGCTGTTCCACAGTCCATGCAGTCATCTTGAGGGCTTAGTTTTAACTAACACTTTTATTTTGTTTTGTATCTTATCTTGTCTTGTATTGTCAAAACCTATACAATCCTGTACAAACTTGTAACTATCCTCTTTCGAATGATGCGTATGATTTTATAAAAGGACTTATACTTTAAGAGTTACAGGGTTTCTTTTGGGTCCCATTTCTCTGGATCACCCTTTATATATATATATATATAATTATATATATATATATATATATATATATATATATATAATATATATATATATATATATATACACACACACACACACACCATATATATATATATATATATATATATATATATATATATATACACACACACACACACACACACACACACACATATATGTATATATATATATATATATATATATATATATATAATATATATATATATACACACACCTTGGTTAACTTTAATTTTGCCTCCACCCGAATTGTTTATTCTGACGAAAGTCAAGCTTGTTGCTCCACCTTAGACCTATTAGACCTACAGCTTAACGTAGAATCCGAACCACGACCCTCCACGGGTTGTCAGAAATTATGATACAAAGTCCTCACCCAGACTCGATCTCATGACCTCCCGATCAGCAGCCGAGCGTCTTAACCACTACGTTCCCCAGGGTACCCATTTATCTACCAACCAATTTTATTGTATGGAAAGATGAGCAGCTGGGTTTGTTGCGCGCCGACTGCTGAAACGGGTATTGAACCCGGAGCTGGTGGACTCGTAGTCAGCGATGGTAACCAAACTACACCACCGAGGCGTAATATTATAATATATATATAATATATATATATATATATATATATATATATATATATATATAAATCAGGGATGGGGAATCGATATCAAGTGAAATCGATAAAGTGAAAGTTTTTGTAAACTGAAATCGGAAAAAAAAAAGAAATCGAAAAGTTTTGCCCAAAACCGAAGCTGAAAGTGAAATAAAATAAAATGAAACACTGAAAACTGAAATAAAAATCGATATTTTTTGTTAACTTTTATAAATTAAAGTTTTTTTTGAAGAATTTAAGATATTTTTAGTTCATATTTACTAACATAAGACACAACTTGTCAAACAAAAAAAAAAAAAAAAATTCAGGGTTTTGAGACGTGATAAAAGTGTTTTTGATTTATAGATGCACTTCATCTCATCCCGTAAGACTATCTCTGAAGATATATGGATATAGAAAGGCAACTTATCAGTTTTTTTTCTTTATGGCTCTATCTTTTTTAATATATTCGCCTCCCTCTTCGTATAGGTGGAGAAATATCACGGGTAAAGAGAAAAAATTACACCAATATTACGAAACAGGTTCGTGTAAGTATGGTCGTAGATACGTATATAATCACCCTAAAAATTGTTTCTACATGATGAGGAATGGGAGGTGCAGATACGAAGTAAACTATTACTATTTCGACCTTTCTAAGTGCAGACAATCAATTAGGAAGAAAAAGTTTTTAAATGTGGAGTGCCCTTATTTTCACATTAAGGGTATTCAGAAAAGAGAAAGAGAAATAACAGCTCAAACTCTAAGTTAAAAGAAGTAAAATAAGATTACGAACGAAGTGCACATTTTTTAGAAGAAATTAGAACGATAAAAGAACAACCGTCCCTTTTAATGAGAAAAGACCGAAGTTCGCAGATATATGTACCCCCACCAATATTGTACATACACCACCCTCCTGTCCAACACCACTTGCCGTTAATTCAACAACCACAATGGTATCAACGGCCGCATCACTAGTATTCTCAAATGCAACGGCCCAACTAATAACACAGAAGAGGAACCATCAAAGTCGACCAGAAAACGACCATTATTCAAGAAAACTAAGCATCGGGATTATTAACCCTGTAAATTCATTATACAGGGTGTCCCGTAAGTCTGGACCCATAGGGAAAAATAATAAAATTACAAAATAGTCCAAAAATTTATTTATAATATATTTTTTTATTATTTTTATTATTATTTTTATTATTTTTTTATTATGATCTTACTCCGCTGGAGTTTTATTTGTGGGGCCACTTGAAAGCCAAAGTGTACGAGGTCAAACTTCAGAACATTTTCCACCTTAAAGCACGCATTGTGGAGGCGTGTCAAGAAATTTCTGCGACTGTGATTCAGAAAGTGCTGTCGCAGTGGAGATTACGTCTTCAACTATGTGTGCGACACAACGGCGGACACTTTGAACAGATTATGTAATAAATTTTTGGACTATTTTGTAATTTTATTATTTTTCCCTATGGGTCCAGACTTACGGGACACCCTGTATGTACACAAATGAGGGGTCGCGCGTCTTACGGTACCTAAGCGCCACCACAGGCGAAAACGTGTTTTTGATGGATATCACTATTTTCACCCTTCCTCTATCGCGTGGTTTGGGTTATAATGACCTTACAACACTAGAAGTATGGTTGAAAATCTTATGAAGCGAACTACTTTTTTCATCTCATTCTGTGCCAGAAATCGCCCCCAAAGTTCGGCATAATAAGAAAATCAAAAAATTTAAAAAAATATATATAAAATATAAAATATGAAAATCTATTCCAAAAACTCATCAACATCTTCATTAGCATACTTAGAACTCTAATTTAGCCAAAAATGAACGTTCTAGCTCAATTAATAACAGAGATACTATTGCCAGAATATTGCAGACTGCAAGTTAAAATACCAGCCAAATTTAGCTCTGGAAATCAGCACAGTATCATATGCGTAACAGAAATACACTTCCATAAATGCGAAAAAGGCTGTGAAAATTGCATTGAAGATACTAAAATAGCAATAAACAACATATATAGAGCGAGTAGATTGGCTAGAAAAGGGGGAGGCTGTTGCATTTACGTGAAAAACAAATACACATGTGAAGTGAAGGTGAGCAAATCAAACATCACAGTCGAAATTCTTATTTTAGAACTAAAAAAACTTAACCTAATCATTATGGACGTGTACACTGTACAGACCACTAAACACCATAAAAAGTGAATTCCAAGTCGTTACAAGTAAACTTGAAAACATGTTAAAATCATTTTAACCCCAGCCAAAATATTTTAATTTGTGGGGATTTTAACTTCCCATTCATAACATGGAAGAAAAATGACGAAATTATATATGTTGAGAAGTTCCGTGGTAACATTACAAAAAATGATAGGTCCTAGGCAATAATACTATAAATATTATGGAATATTATGCACTTACCCAGGAAACCTGTGAAGCGACTAGAAAAGAGAACTTTTGGATTTAATTCTGACAAATAATAATTACATAATAATAAATAAAAAGGTAATGCACGCAAATTTCTCTGACCATAACCTAATCTATATACCACTAAAGTTAGCAACCAGGGAACCAGAAGGAAAATTTGAGGAAAATTTCAGAAGGAAAATTTGAGGGTTTAAATATGAATTCAAAGAAAGTAGATTGCGAAAGTGTAGATAAAGATTTAAAGAAAGTAAATTGGGAATTGCTACTTCATAAGAAGACTCCAGAAGAAGTAATATCTATAATAAAAGGTAAAACTAAACCTATATTGCTGAAACATGTTCCGAAGAGACAAAAAAGAAAACGTAGCAAGTTCAAGAGAACAATCAGAAGTTTACGGAAACAAACCGTAAAAAATCTCCACGGACGCTAAGCTGAAGCAAGGAGACTCAAACTGGAGAGAAAACTATGAAGAACAGAAGTGGACCTGAAACAAACATTCATCCGCAAAGCAAACGAGAAAGAAAACAAGGTAACAGAAAAATAATCCAAGAATAACCCAAGATACTTCTACACGTTTGTGAAAAGTGCAATGTAATGGGAGTATTGGTCTGTTAAAAGTCGGGGTGACCGAATACACAAATGACCCAGAAAAAATGAGCGAAATGCTTAATGAACAATTTAACTCTGTGTTTAGCATCTCCTAAATCCGATAAAAAAGTATAAAATCGAGAATTCTTTGACATCGATACAAATCAGCCAAGAACAAGTTCGGACACACATATATTAATGGATTTGAGTTTTTGGAAGGAAACATAATTAAAGCTCTATCGCAAATACGAGAAAATTCAGCACCAGGGTCCGGCACATGGAGTGCCACGCTTCTGAAGAAATGCAAAGAGGGTTGCTAAGCCACTATACTTACTATGGAGAAAATCACTCGACATTGGAGAAATTCTACCTCCATTGGAGAGGTACCTCTTGGTATTTGTTACCTCCTTATTCAAAGAATTATCCTAAGAATTACACAGGCTTGTGAAGAGAACTTTGTAAGAGTTGTTTTCTTACCAATAACTGATTTTATATAATTCAATTACGCTGATTTCGAATAAGGTGTCCATTTTTTCTATCACGTAAGGATTTTCTGCAAACTGGAAGGGAAAAAACAACATAAATAAATATTATTTATTTCAATTTACATTTGGTACCTATTTCGCTTTGTTATACTAATTACAAATGCAAACAACTTTAAGAAGAAAGTAGACTATTAACGTCAATTACATATTCATCTTTATTTGTCCTGAGTTTTCTCGTGAGATCTACGCCTTTTAGTCTCGAATGTACGCGCTGTTCCTTTTCTTTTATGTAATAATTCTGGAGTATCTCGTTTCAACATCCAGCAGTAATCAGCCATCATACTGATGTCCCACCTTCCCTGATATCTCTTCTCCATTTCTTTGATGTCTTGGTGAAACCAAGCATTTATAAGCATTTTAAGGCAGTAGTTTTTAATCAAAATTTACTGAAAATTACTTACATATGTAATATGAAATATGACATTTTGTGAAAAATCTGTACGTGATGGCGAAAAATAAATATTATTTTCGGAATCAGCGTGCAAAAATTATTATATAAGTGATTAAATATTTCGGACAACAAAACTGCCTGTGAATTATCGGCCAGTAGCTCTCACTTCCCACCTTATAAAGTGTGATTAGAGGCAAAATTTGTTCAATCCAAACCAACACTGCTTCAAGGCTGGAAGATCACGCCTATCACAGTTGTTACACCACCAAAAGAAAATACTGGAAACATTGTGTCGAGGTCAAAACATACTGTAAATGTAATATATACCAATTTTGCTAAAGACTTCGATAAATGTTATCATGGAATTATAATACACAAACTTAAGAATTCAGGAATTACTGGAAAACTTAGACGATGAATATTTAATTTTCTTACCAAAAGAACAGCCATGCGTGGTTAGCTACGAGGACAGGAGGAGAGCGGAAACCAATTCTCTTCACCATATTCTGCAAATGAGGCGGAATGCTGCAGAGAAAATGTATCGTAATGATAAGCAATACAGTACTTACCATTTCCTGCCGTATACAGAGACTATTTTCACAATGTTGCATACGTGTAAATGCATAATATAAACGCGTTACAAAAAAAAAAAAATAAAATAATAATAATAATAATAATAATAATAATAATAATGCTATTTCTTTTAGCAAAATCATTCGTATTAATTTATACCCGATAACTAATCTGATACATGAAGCGATATAGGAATTAAAGACGAAGTAAGCGCGAGGTATAAGCCGCTCAAACAGAATTTTCAGCCTTGTAAATTTGATCTCGATGCTCATATGGCAAAATTGGGGAATAAAATTCCCAAAAATATAAATCGAGAAAGGTATACACTATATTGCTTTCATGATTTTCCAAATTATGGCTTGAATTTATTTTCCACGTTTCGCTTCTTATCCCGCGTATCATCTCGAGGCAGAGAAGATGCTGGATAGAGGCAGTCCTCCCACGAGGCTGTCTCTCACATAATCACGTAATGAATAACGGGTGAAAGTGAGCTCGATGAACAATTTCATGTCATTGGATGTCGGTTTTATCTACTCGATTGTTTAGTGCATGACCTGGGATACCCATCAGATAGGGAGGGACATGCCCTCTGGCGCCTTATTATTATTATTATATATATAAGCCTCTGAGACAGCGAAGGTGTAATGTATAACCATAGGGTATCGAGGGATATAGGGTATAGGAAACTCTATTATAAATGTTTACAGAAATATTTCACTCTATTGTGTCGATTGTCTTAGAGATTGCTTTATAGGTTTAACACTATAAATTTTTTTAACTCGACTTTTTATACAAGTGTGATATATATATATATATATATACACACACACACACACACACACATACACACACACACACACACACACACATATATATTATATATATATAAAATTAGGTAATTTATAAATTGGCTGAAATTTTAGGCAATTTGTTAAATGCTTGATTTAATTAATACCTAATTAAACTTAACCTATCCATGAATTTTTAGGCAACATATTGGGAAATACCAGTGGGCATGCATATGCAGCATTATCAGAAAGGTTAGGTTAAGTTAGATTTTGTGTGTATCATCAATTTGACACAATGCCTGAATTTCAGTCAATTTATAAATGGCCTAATTTTACATATTGACGGTAACATATATATATAATATATATATATATATATATATATACACACACAAAATTTAAGATTACGTAATACTTCTAATAATATTGGTTCCAAATATTTCACACTTAGTCACACTTATCGAGCATTGTATTTTCAAGTTTAATACTAATAAATTAAACAGATAATATCATTTACCTTTCTAGTCTTAGTCCTCATTCCCAAAATTGTTGAAATTGCGCCTTATATTACACACTGAAGAACACCAAATATTACTGATACTACTACTACTACTATTACTACTACTACTACTACTACTACTACTAATAATAATAATAATAATAATAATAATATAATCGTGACTTTATTAAGAATAAAAAGAAAATCTCTCAAAAAAATTTTAACAAGTAAAATGTGTATTTAAATTATTGTTATTATAAAATACAAGACATACAGTTAACTTTAACTCCGCATCCTACATATAATTTTGTTAAGGATATCCAAACCTTCCTTTTTTTTGTTTTTTTTTGTTCTTTCACGCCCCTACTTAACGCAAGAAAAATGATCATTTGAAGTTTTTATTATCTTATAGAAGAAAGACTCCATACTCCGTGATTCATAAAGTCTGCAAAATCCATTGAAAAAAGTGATTTTTGAACCCTCGTGCAGATTTTATGGCTAAAACGAAGAGTATCCGATTAAAAGATGCCTACAAATGAGAAACAAGAGCACAATCTTCGCTTTTGAGAATCTTTTTGAGAATCCTTTTAGCACTTATTGCGAAATCGAATTATAATAACATCGATATATTAATACGTTGAAATATATGAATCACGGAGTGCCATTACTAATATTTGACAATTGGAGTCTGCGTTGTTATCATTATAAGAATAGTATGGAGGTTCTCCCTTTGTAAACTATCGAATACAGTTCGAGGTTTCATTAATTTTTTATTGGAAGTTATTACAGTTGAATCTCAAAGAATCTATGATAGAAAGTGGAAATCTTAATAAACCTTAATAATATGAACCTTGATAACACTGGTCAACACTCATTTTATTGCCAATCATATTAGAGTGATTTTGGGGTAACTTTGTGGTGCTGATTCCAAATATGACATCGGTTTTGCTAGATTGGCTCTAATTTATGAGATAATTGGTACCCCATTGAAACACGTAAAAATGCAAAAAATTTAATGTTCAGGCGGAGCCTACTTACAAATCGCATTGAAATTGTCTCAAATCATACAAAAGTAAACACATGAAATACATAATGGCATTTTATTCGGTCTCACCATCTAGAATGTTCCGGTAGTTTCCCATATGCACGCGTTATGGTTACGTTTCCTATTAATTGAGGGTATTCATTATCTCAAGAACTAGAGCCAAATCGGAAAAACTACTTTCATTTTGGAATTCAGCAACCCCAAAATACCCTAAATTCGTACGAATTTCCTTGGCAACGAAAAAATTTTTTTTTTTGTTGACCTGTGTAATCTTTCATAAATCTTAACGTTATAAACTTTAGTAGAAACCTTAATGATCCATAGTTAAAGTAAAATATAATGTTTCAGACCAACAAAGACCCTAGGATCCACTCATGGAAATTTGACATGGAAATATGTACAGGGTGATTCACTCGCTGGTAGTCCCAAAGTATCGCCAATACGATACTCTGGCTACCAGCGAGTAAATCACCCTGTATTTTAATATTAAGAAACAACCGCTTTTATCAAAATATAGTCCTCCAAAAACTCCTTTACTTAATTTAACCGTTTGATGACTGACGGGAGTTACGTATAATATAATAATATAAATTGGGATTACCTGAAGATCAGGGCCCCCAGCATTCTTTAGTTAGCTTTATAAGGCTAACTAACGAAAATATCAAGACCTAACCTAACCAAATCGTCAAGGGCGTACAGTTAACATAACGATTGGTTAGGTTAGGTCGTGAGATTTTCGTTAGTTAGCCTTATAAGGCTAACTAAAGAAGGCTGGGGGCCATGATCTTCAGGTGATCCATAAATTGTAGTATACTGCAATGTTTCTGTGAGCTGCATGAACAAAATCCAATTTCATAATGTCGACGTTTGACCTTGTACAAGTATATGGATTTCAGATGTAAAACTACATTTCAGCTTTTCAATGAAAATGACTGACATAACCTAACCAGACTGACGTAACCTGACCTAGTATAACCTAACCAGGCATAATGTGACCTAACCTGACCTAGCGTAACCTAACCGGGCATAGTGTAACCTAACCCAACCTAACCTAACTTAACCTAACCTAACCTAAATTAAAATAACTTTTGAATCACCTGAAGATCAGGGCCCCCAGCCTTCGTTAGTTAGCCTTATGAGGCTAACTAACGAAAATATCACGACTCAACCTTAACTTCTTTAAACGTTGTGGGTCCGGGGAACGCGGGCCCGACGTGAAAAATAGTTTAAAACGCGGGCCCGTGGTAAAAAATAACTTAAACGTCTTTTATTGTAACGCGCGTAGTATTAGAAATAAATTAAATGAATTTAAGGCGATAATTTATTCCGGCAACTACGATATAGTTGCTATCACTGAAACTTGTTTAAATACCGTGACTCGGGACTTGTTGGGGGAACTTGATATACCGGGTTTTAAACTCTTTACTAATGATAGGTTACATAGGTTTGGTGGCGGCGTTTTGCTGTACATTCGTAATTCCTTAGGGCTATCGAGGTTAAGTTAGATTTTCCGGCAGCAATTAATGCGATATGTGTTGAAGTTAGGGCGCCTAGTATTAGTTTTAATTTTGTTGTTGTTTATAGACCTCCCGTTCAACCCCTCGATATAGATACTAGATTTTACTCATTTCTTGGTAATTTTATTGACAGTCGGAATAGTATAATTGTCGGAGACTTTAACTGCCCTAATGTTAATTACAAGAATTTTACTGGTAATGAGGAGGGTTTGAGATTGATTGAGTTTATGGAAGATAACTTTTTAAGACAGATAGTTACCGAACCAACGCGCGGTGACAATATTTTAGATTTGGTGATGACGAACGGCGAGAATATAGTCGAAGGTTTAGAAGTAGGCGAGAGTTTAGGATGTAGTGATCATCAAATTATTAGGTTTAAGTTATCGATAGAAAACACTAAGGATAGTAACGTAATAGAAGTCCCTGATTTTCGTAGGGCTAATTTTGATAGTTTTGCGGATTGGATGAGAGTAGTGGACTGGGATAACTTATTTATGGGTAATGACACAAATTTGCATTGGGTGGCGTTTAAAGAAAGTTTTAAGAATATTGAAAGGGAGTTTATTCCTCGTAGGCCCAAGCGCGCTAGAAATCATGGTAGGCCCAAGTGGTGGACTAGGAAAATAGGCGAGTTCATAAACGAGCGTAATAGAGCGTATAGACTTAATAAGCGCAATGGCACGGCAGCTAACTTTAATAGATATATCGAGCTTAGACGTCAGGTTAAAAGATCATTTAGGAATACCAAGCGTAATTTAGGGATACTTATAGCTGCGGATAGTAAACATAATCCAAAAGAGTTTTATGAATACGTCAATAATCGTAAGCCGATAAAAGATAACATAGGCCCTCTAGTGGATGTTAATGGCGCTTTGGCTTCTGACGCTCAGGCGATGGCGGGTATTTTCAATAACTTTTTTGCGACAGTTTTTACCGTAGAAGACGTAAATAATGTTCCCGACGTGGACGACATCGTTCCATTTAGTAGCTAGACTATTTTGGATGAAATAACTGTTTACGAGGGTGAGATTGCGCATTATATCGATAGGCTAAAAGTTAGCAAGGCTCCAGGCCCTGACGCTTTTTATCCCAGACATTTGAAAGATTTGAAAGACGTTATCGTAGGCCCCTTAACGAAGATTTTTAATCAGTCACTCGAAACGGGGATTATTCCTGAAGACTTCAAATTAGCTAACGTCACGCCCATTTTTAAAAAAGGCGACCGCACGGTACCTAGTAATTATAGGCCCATTAGCTTAACGTCAATTGTAGGTAAACTTTTGGAATCCGTAATTAGGGATCGTATCATCGATCACTTAGAAAGTAGAGATTTGATTAATAGTAGTCAGCATGGGTTTCGACGCCATAGATCTTGTTTAACAAATTTGTTAGAATTTTATAACGAAATAGTGCGCGAATGCGATAGGCATAGAGCGGCTGACGTTATTTATTTAGATTTTAAAAAGGCGTTCGATACAGTTCCGCATAGAAGATTAATTGCGAAGGTCAAAGCGCACGGTATACGCGGTCAGGTAGCTAACTGGTTAGAAGAATGGCTTCGTGCTAGGAGGCAGAGGGTGGTAGTTAATGGTAGTGAATCGGGATGGTTGGATGTGGGTAGCGGTGTCCCACAGGGTTCAGTGTTAGGCCCATTGCTATTCGTAATTTACATTAACGACATAGATGTAGGATTGACTAGTAACGTGTCAAAATTTGCGGACGATATAAAATAGGCGGTAAGGTTGTTAACGAGGACAATAGAAATAGGCTCCAAGACGATGTAAATAGGATTATGGAGTGGACGGATAAGTAGCAGATGCAATTTAACGTAGACAAATGTAAAGTTTTGCATGTAGGTTCTCGTAACAATAATTACACGTACACGATGGATGATAGGGAGTTGGCGAGCGTTGACGAGGAAGTAGATTTAGGCGTACGCATATCTAAGGATTTAAAGGTTAGGAACCAGTGCCTGGAGTCTTGCGCCAAAGCTAATAGGATGTTAGGCTTCACAGCGCGTAATTTCGAATTTAAATCGAAGGATATTATATTGCCCCTTTACCAGGGGCGGCTTCTTAATGAATTCAATGCATGCAATGCATGCGTAAATAAAATACTCAATGAATTTAAAATTATTATTTAAGTTAAAAAAATAAAGTTAAAATTATTATTTATTATTTAATCTCTTGATGGCAATTATTATTTAAGTTCATCATTTAAATGTGTTCTAGTCGATTTTTTTATAAATATTCAACTGAATACAGTATTTATTTTCCACACGAGTAAAAATCACCGATTCGAAATAGAAAACAAAGGCGTAACCCGAGCCAAAGGACGAGCAATATTGACCTTTATGTACAACTAGTTGAAATAACAATTACTTTCTCCGTTTTTTCACATTTTTGGAATGCATTTATTAAAATTGTATTTATGAATGTAAAAGTGCATTAATATTAGTAATATTCTACATGAAAATGAATGAATTAACATGTTTTAATGATATCACATTCTGACGGCGTAATCAATCTGAGTAGTGATTTCACGAATAATAAAACAATGGAAAAAGAATCTTATGCTTTTATTTATAAGAACTATAATTGCATGGTGACTGTAGTTTGAAAATCAAATCTGCAAAAAGTGGCATCATTTTCGATTGTAGAGTTACCAATTAGCGCATTTGTTTAATTTTCCAACTTCGTTTTACTTCAGGCTTAATGATAAGTTGTGAATTTGTGATTAATCTTTGTTGATAGCGTAAACTTTTTATCTTTTACGTACAGTGATGCAAATATTTGTGTAAGTGACTAATTGTATAAATTATTTATTTAGATGATAAATTACCCCTTTAGCAATGGCTGACGATCCAGATTTTGATATAATTCATGAATTGAAAACGAAACCATTTCAAACGCTCACTTTTGATGAAAAAAAGCTTCTAATACGCAATGGAAAGCCTACCCCAAAAATAAATTTCACCAAAGTGAACAAAGGATTTATAAGAAAATTTAACTACCAACTTTATGATAGTGTCCGTTGGTTGTGTGGTAGTAATTCAACAAACAAACTCTACTGTTGGCCATGTATATTATTTTCAAGAGAAAATTCTGTGTGGAGCGAATTGAATAGAGGCTACGAAGATTTAAATAACATAAATACGGCAATTTCACGTCACGAAAAAGCAGTAAGTCATATTCAAGCACATTTTGATTTGAAACAATTTGGAATAAGTCGAATTGACTTGGCACTTGACAAACAAAAGGAAGTTGCTATTAGTAAACACAATGAAGAGGTATTGAAAAATAGAGAAATTTTAAAGAGACTAATCAGAATAACGTGTTTATTAGGGACACAAGAACTTGCATTTCGTGGTCATGATGAAAGTGAGTTATCTGAAAATAGAGGAAACTTCATCGAGTTTGCCCATTGTTTAGCTGAGTATGATGAAAAACTGGAAACGCATTTAAAGGGTGCTAGTTTTTAAAGGACTATCTAAAACAATACAAAATGATATAATAGACTCAGTAAGTTCTGTACTTTTACATGAAATAAAAAATGAGCTTGCAAAATGCAAGCATGTTGCAGTTCTTTTGGATGAAACTTCCGATGTTAGTTGTTGTTCACAACTTTCTACCGTTGTGCGTTACGTCAATGCGAATGGAAACATTTGTGAACGATTCTTAGGATTTACTCATGTAAGTGAAGGTAGAAGTGCTAACGATATATCCGCGTTGGTGTTGAAGGAATTAAATGAGTTGGGTTGTTTAAAAAAGTTAGTCGCGCAATCATACGATGGTGCTGCAGTTATGCCAAGCGAACTTAATGGTGTTCAAAAAAAGGTAAAGGATTCTGCCCCAGAAGCTCTTTTCATACATTGTTACGCTCATAAGCTTAACCTTGTATTAAGCCAAGCAGTTTCACACATTTCTAAATGTAACTCATTTTTTTCAATGTTAGCCAGTTTATCATCATTTTTTAGCAGCTCTACAAAGCGAACAAACTTGCTTGATAGTATACTTGGCAAACGCTTTCCTAAGCTTGCTCCGACAAGGTGAAATTACTCTTCTAGATTAGTTGAAACTGTCAAAGAGAATAGACAAAGTTTAAAGAGTCTTTTCGATTATATTCAAGAAAATCCAAAGATGTTTGATGATAAAACAAAGAATGAAGCAAGAGGTTTATCTGTAGCGTTGGACTCTTGATTTCAATTTTTTATTGAAAGTGTTTTCTAAAATTTTTCCATTAACTGAGTATTTGTTTAAAATTTTGCAAAACAAATCTATGAACATCATTTTTGGCTCGAATACGGTTAAAATCACAATATCCAAAATTCAAGAAATTAGAGATTCGATGTTCGATGAAATATGGAAAACCGTTGTTGAAGATTTTGGTTTTCCTTCCTCAAGAAAAAAAAGTAGCACCCCAATAGAGACGAGCTACCGACAAGTCTACATTGAACTTTGTGATAATATCATTGAGCAAATGAAAGAGCGATTTAAGTCCCTTAAAAATATGGAATTCTTAGAGCTTTTGGCTCCCAATAAAGTAAAGCCCTATGAACTATATTTTCCGGAAAAGGCTTATCAATCTTTGAAAAGTAACTACAGTTCCTTTTTCGATTTTGTTCTCCTGAAATCAGAATTAACTGTCTTATTCTCTCACAAATTTCTTGGTCAAAATGATATTCATGAACTTCACAAATATTTACTGAACAATGAAATGATTGAAGTATTTCCGGAGATACACTCATTTATAAATTTAATCTTAACTTTGCCAATTACAACTTCGTCCGTTGAAAGATCTTTTTCGGCGCTAAAAAGAATAAAAACTTACTTAAGAAATACGCAAGAGCAGGCAAGGTTATCGAATTTAGCCTTAATTTCAATTGAAAAGTCTTTCCTCAAAAACAAATGGAAAAAAGAGAAGACTTTTATAACAAAGTCATTGAACAATTTTGCAGAAAAACAAGAAGAGCCGAATTTCAGTTTAAATAATTTTAGGAATTGAACAAGGTAAGTAATAAATAAATGCTTTAAACCAATAATATACAATTTAATACTGTATATTCCAGTGCTTCATGTTTTTAATAAACTGGTGGTATCTTGTAAGTCATAATTATCAATGTTTTATGGTTGGGATATGGGCATAAATTTCTCAAACATTATTTGTTCATAATAATTATTCCTATGCTTTGTACTGAAGTCATAGCATTAATATAATATTGGTTCTATCCTCGGTTACTACATAACTCATAAGAATACCATAAAAGACAAAATACAGCTTATCTAATACGTACTACACTGTAATGCATGTGACTGCATGCATAAGTAAAATTACCACGAGCCGCCACTGCCCTTTACAAGTCTCTAGTCAGGCCTCATTTAGAATATGCCGTTCAGTTTTGGTGTCCGTACTTGCGTGAGGATATTGATAGGTTAGAAAGGGTTCAGCGTCGTGCCACGAAACTAATTCCGTCATTGCGCAACAAGCCTTATGAAGATAGGATAAAAGAGTTAGACCTGTATTCACTCGAAACTAGGAGATTAAGGGGGGAGCTTATTGAAGTTTTCAAAATCGTTAATAACATCGATAACGTAAATTTTGATAAATTGTTCACTTTCGATAATAGTAATACTCGTAATAACGGATTTAAGTTGCATGGCAGACGTTTCATTACTAATATCGCTAAAAACTTCTTTTTAAAGTAATTGATAAATGGAATAATCTTCCCGCGCCCGTCGTGAACTCTACCAGCGTTAATGTGTTTAAGAACCGTCTTGACAGACATTTTATAAATATTAACGTCGTTTAAAATAAAAAAAAACAATTAGCAACAGGAGCTCTGTGGGTGGTGGGCGAGGATGAGTCTGTTGACGATTAATGCCAGCTTGTGACATGCCAGCGTGTGATGCCAGCAATAAAATTATTTAAAAAAAAAAAAATTACACTAACACGAACGTAGATGTAGCTCGTAACGTAAACTAACCCATTTTTTGTTTAACTTTACCTACTTTTTTTTTTTTCTTATCCTCTCCTTACTTTGCATGTCTGTAACTCTTTTTCTTGCATGTTTGTAGTTTGCATGGTATGACAGTGAGTTAAGACTGTTTGCATGGTTTGTAAGCGTTCTCATTTTACTTCTTTTCATCTTTCACCCTCTCCTATTCTCTCCGACTATTTTTCTGACTTGTCGACAGTGGCCGGCGGATGATGATGGTGAGTCTTTTTTCTCTTTTTCTGAATGAATGTTAACCCACGAGTGATAGGTGTTCCTCCTTACTTAACCCCTTAGTTCTCTCTTCTCTTAACCCCTACTCTTTCCTTTCTCTCGGGCTAACCTTAGAGTGGATCTTAGGGTCTTTGTTAGCCTTAGCTTTTGTAGATCTGTAGAACCTAACCAATCGTTAGGTCAACTGTACGGTGTATGCCCTTGACAATTGGTTAGGTTAAGTTGTGATATTTTTGTTAGTTAGCCTTATAATGCTAACTGAAGAAGGCTGGGGCCCTGATCTTCAGGTGATCCTAACATTTTAGTATCAACATTATGCATGTCTAGGGCTGCCAGATTTTTCAAATGCCTATGCGGGACAAAAAAATTTCTGAGGTTTTTTTAAGACCAAATTTTTTTTCAAATTGAAACTAGATTTCTTCAACGGTTACAACAAACAAAATTAGAAAAATTTTATTACAATAATATTTAACAATTAAACATCGTGAATAAGTTGAAATTATTATACATAATATTGAAATTCTAAATCAATTCATCCCTAAAAAATATGCTTAAAAAATATTTTTTGCGGGACATTTTGAACGCGAGATTTTGACGCGGGATTTTGTCGCGGGATTTTTGGATCAAATGAGGGACTGTCGCGTAAAATACGGGACGTCTGGCAACCCAATCAGCACGTCGATATTGCGCAGATCGACTTTGCTCCGCTACCGGGTTTCTATAAATGTTTCTACATGTCCATATACAGGGTGTCCCGAAAGTCTTGCTACACCATGTATAATCTCGGAATATTAAATGATGTTTGGTTCCAACAGGATGGAGCACCTCCCGACTATCCTTGAGGGTTCGTGGATATTTAAATGAGGAGTTTTCTGATCGATGGATTGGGAGAGGGTCTGCATTAAAATGGCCTCCGAGAAGCCCAGATCTCTCGAGTTGTGACAATATATTATGGGGATTTATAAAGGAAAAGGTTTTTCAAAAACGTTATGATTCCAATGACGGAGTAAAGGAAGCTGTAAAGGATGCTTTTAAACTCGTAACACCTAAAATGCTGAGGAGCATAGCACACCGAACCTGGCGTAAAATCATTCTGTGCAGTGAGAACGATGGTTTGCATACAGATCCATTGGATACATGATAAACTTGCGTATGACTATGTATAAACTACAATGTTGTATAATTCTGTATAAAATAAAATGTCTCACAGTGTTTTCTACTATATACTTTCATTACCATAGTTACAGAAGATTGGAGTAACAGTTACATAGGAGTTAACAAGACATTCCGGACACCCTGTAGGTATCATTTAGTCGGAAAAGGAACCCAAAATAGGTGTCATTTCAGTAACTAGTTACTAAAATATTTAGTTTTGAATAACAATAAAACCCACTTATTCTTTTGTTTGAAGAAACATACGAGAATACCCGAATTTAGGCCAACCATGTTCAAAATTATGACTCCAAATTTTGTTAAAGTTGAACTAAATACTGTAAATGACGTTCCTTCAAAATATATTTGATTTAGAAAAAAAAGAAAGATTATATTTACTTAAAATTAGGCTTAACTTTAAGTGGGAAATTTGAAAATTATTAATTCCAAGTAAATATAATTTTATATGTGTGTTTACTGTTTAACCTAAATCCTATTTATTTTGAAGTAACATAATTTATTTAGTTAAAATTTAACAAAAACTAGGAATGATAATTTTGAACATGCATTATTGTTATTGTCTAAGACTCAAGCAAATTCTTTGTTTAACCCTTTATGGCCGAACTTTTTGCGTAGGGTTGAGTCTAAATGCGTGTATTTGAAACGTTACGTATTCGACGCACAGTGCGGTAAAGGGTTAAATTAAATATAGAGGGTTTTGGGGCTTTTTTTTTTTACCATACAAACAGATTCCATTCTTATTAAGAACGTCCCTCAAGTTCTCGCTGATATAGAAAATCTTTCCTTAACTTACGAACGGAGCATATTTTCGATTACAATTCGTGACTTAGTCATTACGAAACGGGAAAAAACGAAGACACCTGAAAACATTTAGACTTTATGTTCACGATTAATTTTAAAAATTAAATAACTCTTTTAAATTTATTATACAATCTATTATTATATATTTATTATAATTTTCATAGGCAGTCTCTCTCTCTCTCTCTTTCTCTCTCTCTCTCTCTCTTTCTCTCTCTCTCTCTCTCTCTCTCTCTCTCTTTAAAGTATTCTTTAATTTTATCAGTGATCTCATCTGGAATGTTTTATTTTTATTTTTATTTTTAAGAGGAGAAAATTTAGTATTTTTCTGAAACGGTGACGAAGGAGGATAATATCAATAGGCATGCAGATGTAAAGAGAGAGAGAGAGAGAGAGAGAGAGAGAGAGAGGAGAGAGAGAGAGAGAGAGAGAGAGAGCACTTCATCTACTTATATTCATGTCTTAATATGATGGTATACCGTAGGCAATGGTATAAAACGAACATATTTTCCGTGATCAAAGACGATTTGAAAAAAATGTATCGTGTTAATCAAGGTTTTAAAATTGTAATAAAAGATTTATATTTCATTTAAACCTTTTTTTTTTTTTGTCCGTCTGTCTCGATGACAAGCGAGAGCAAAGACTTTATCCTCCGAAAGTGCCAATTTGAATTGCAAATGGCACTCGTAGAATTCAAGTTGTCACGAATGAGCGTCAGGAGAAATATTTATATACAGAAGGAATCGAGGGAAGAAGGTGTGAAAAAAACGAGTAAGTGTTTCTCGTGATTTTTAATTTATTATATGCATCGCGGAGGAAGGATTGGAATGGTCTTACCCATGATGTACAGTTTAAACACTCTTTTTCTCTATATTTTATCTCAAATCTTTTTAAATGCTATTCTTTTGTGCATTTTTACATATCTTTTTATAAATATATATTTCGTTTGACCTCTCTTGTTTAGGAAATGTTTGGGGGAATATGAATAACGTGTGTGTGTGTGTGTGTGTGTGGGTGTGGGTGTGTGTGTGTTGAGTGGAAGTCCGCATCATATAAGAGTTAATTTATTCTGTGAGAAGGATTGGTAATGCACACCGCTAATAATTAATCTTAAAGTTTAAAGTTTATGAATTTTGTTTTTTGGAAACACTTCAGAGATTGATGAAACTAAATAAAATGATAGAAACTTACATGATAGAAACTTACATGATAGAAACTTTGATAGAAACTTACATACCATAAAATTCCAATGATATAATGAAAGTAAACAATGATTTCTCGTCTTTATATCAAAAAAATTCTTGGTGAAAATATACGTCGCTTTATATAAACATTTGAAATTTGTATTGCCTTTCAACGTTAAACTGAGACTGTATATATTAAGCTACTGACAGCGGTACAGTTTTGGAAAATAGTTCGACTAAATAATCTATGGAAAAGATACTGAACATTTAAAAAGTCAACAAGAATTCATAATTGGTTGGAAGAGTAATCTTATTAATTTTATACCAATGGTATTTTAGAGAGTCTTTCACCTTTTATTATTGGGTGCCAAATGCTCACTTTATTTAGTTATTTATTCGGAAAAAAGAGATACGTCACTTTTAATACAAAATAAACAAATAAAAATGAAGATAAAATAACTTTGCTCGTAGGTTTGTATTTATTAACAAATAAAATATAATTTAAAATCGATATAGAATATTTATTGTTCACCGACTCCAGAATTGAAAATTTTCCAGAAAAAAACAATACATTTAATACATGAACTATTTATTTGGAGAAATATAAATATTCTTTACAGAAGAACATTGATCCAATTATTTGTTAGCATTATTACACTTTTTAAAACGATTCAGACGTAACAAACTACAGCTTTGTTAAGACTGAACCAGCGCCCGTAGCTCATTGGGTAACATTGTTTCCTCATAAACGAACTGAAGACTCTGAGGGCAGGGATTCGATTCCCAATGGTGTTGGTAATAATAATCCAGGAGTTAGCCCAATAGGGCGCATTAGTCTGGCATCAGCGCTGTGCCAGTTTCTGGCCCTCCTGTCTGATTACACTGGTCAACAACAATTTTGTCACAAGGGTTTTGATGGGTGTTCTAAGTGTACTTTTTCATGCTGAATCTAAATATGAAATCAGATTTTTTCTATCAGGCTTAGTTTACTTGTGACGCTATGTTCATTTTTTCCTCATTTAGCATGATCACCAGATAAAAAATAATAACATATTATATAATTAAGTATATAACAATATTATAATATAAAACATTATAAAAATAATAAATATAATAATATATTATATTAATTAATATAACTATAATAAAATATATTAATATTAATATATATGTTGTATTAATTTTTCTGTAAAATTAGTACAATTTATTCCTTTGGGGAGAAAGTTCTGATAATGCTGGCAGAATAAATTTGGTCGGAGCAGCAGACTGTGCAGGTTGAAACATGTTTGTACCTGTTCAGACATGAGCCTAGTTTCTCTGTGTAGAGCAGCTCCAAGTCAGTCTGCTTGTAAATGTCACAGTGTTAACAGCTAGTGTCTGTTGCTTCTTGTTAATTTTACACCAGTGTTGTATTCATATAGATGTTTTGTAATGCCGCGGAACTGTCTGAATCATTCTAATTCCTTTTGTTATGTATGTGGTGATCTAACTTTAAAATCCCAGAAACGTAACTTTACACCATTAGTAAAAAAATGCTATGAACTTTATTTCGGATGTAAAGTAGGCGATCAGGACAAGAGTTGGGCCCCTCACATTTGTTGTGTGACATGTGTAAGACTACTTACAGGATGGCTAAACGGTTCACGTCACATGCCATTTGCTATTCCAATGATTTGGAGGGAACCCAAAGATCACACAACAGACTGCTATTTCTGCCTGGTAAATACAAAGGGGATCACTTCAAAAACAAAGAGCCTTATGAAATACCCTAATCTACCGTCTGCAATGAGACCAGTTCCCCACAGTGCTCAACTTCCAGTACCAAATCCTCCTGAACATGTAAGTTTAAGTGATGAGGAATCAAACGTAGCTGTAGCATATCACGAGGAAAAAGATGAAGACATCTGATCCAACATTCCAGGCTACCTGTTCCTCCAATGAACCACATTTACTGTCACAAGATCTAAATGACCTAGTTCGTGATTTGAAATTATCTAAGAAGCAGGCTGAACTTTTAGGTTCAAGATTAAAGGGTTGGAATCTACTGCAACGTGACACTAAAGTTTGTTTTTTCCGCAGCCGCCATGATGAATTCAAAGAATGGTTCTCCCATGAAGATGGACTTGTGTTTTGTAAAGATGTTAATTCAGTCATGGGGGCTCTTGGTCATGAACATAACGTGGATGAGTGGCGATTGTTCATTGACTCCTCAAAAGTCAGCTTGAAAGCAGTCCTTCTTCACAACGGAAATAAATTTCCTTCTGTACTGCTGCAAACATGAAAGAGTCATACGACAACATGAAGTTGCTTTTAGAAAAGTTTCAGTATCAGAAATATAAGTGGAATATCTGTGGAGATCTGAAGGTCATTGCACTTTTGCTAGGTTGCAGCTAGGTTACACCAAGTACTGTTGTTTTTTATGTGAGTGGAACAGTAGGGACAAGCAAAACCACTACGTTAAGAAGGATTGGCCAAAACGCACCTCACTTGTTCCAGGCAAGAAAAATGTTGTGAATAGTTCACTTGTTGACCCTGAGAAAGTGTACCTTCCTCCTTTGCATATCAAGCTTGGACTTATGAAAAACTTTGTTAAAGCGATGGATAAAGCGCAAACAGGATTCACATACTTGAGAAATAAGTTTCCCCGGATCAGTGATGCCAAGATTAAAGAAGGCATTTTTGTAGGCCCTCAGATCAGAGAATTGTTAAGAGATGAGAGATTTGAAGGAGAGTTGAATGAAGTTGAGAAAGCTGCGTGGCAGAGTTTCAAAAGTGTCTGCACAAATTTTTTGGGAAATCACAAGGCCGAAAACTATCCTGAAATAGTAGGAGATCTTCTTAAGTCTTACCAAGCAATGGGGTGCAATATGTCATTAAAGGTTCATTTCTTGACTCTCACTTGGACTTTTTTCCGGAAAACCTGGGTGCGGTAAGCGACGAACATGGTGAGCGTTTTCATCAGGATATTTCTGCCATGGAAAACCGTTACCAAGGCAAATGGAGCCCCAGTATGCTGGCTGACTATTGCTGGACTCTTAAGAGAGACATGCCTGAGGCAAATCACAGCAGAAAATCAAAACAAGCTACTTTTTAAACTACAGGTATGTCTTTTCGATCATATTTTAATAAGTATGTAACTATATGGGTTTTTAAAAATTAAATTGCATGTCACACAAAAACCAGACCTGATAGAGAAATTTTACAAACTTATTTGGATTCAGCACAGAAAATACTATAAGAATAAGGTATTTTCATTCTTGGGACACGAAAAAATTTTTTTTGTTGCCCAGTGTTATTATTGTTGTGGTTTGCAATAGCTCTGTTACAAATGAAAATGTTAACTTTACTTTTAATCGCTGTTGTTGTTGTTGTTGTTAAGATGTATCTAAAAAAACAAAATTTGCGTGGGAGTTAATACGACTGTAATATAGGAAAAGAAAATTATTTCAAATATTACACGTTAAAACACTAATGTACAGTCAAAGACAAATTGATGCAAATAGTCATCTCATATTTTCTGAGGTATTTTTTTTAATGGTTGTTCCAACGGCTTTGTATTTTTCTTGGATAATTATTCTTACCGAGAATATATTCGAACAATATAGAAAGTAAGGTTCTCGAGCTATTAAAGGCATCGCTGAAACTCATAACAGTAACGTCGGTAGCCCTTTCATTTGGTATAAAGGCATGAAGTCGAAAACGTGACTACAATGGAGATGGAGTCGCAAGCCGAAAAAATAGTTCCGCGAGCTTCGAGGAAGAATCGTTAAGATGAGGGAGAGTAGAAAGAAAGCCAGTCAAATATTAAATCAGTTTGGATACATCATTGCATACATCCGCAAGTGGATATGAAAGTGACAAAAAAAAAGGTAACCTTCAAGCCAAACATAGAAGTGAAACAGTAAAAATAGCAGATGCTGAGGACGATAAAAGAATAATTAATGCTATTAAAAAAAAATGCAAGTTGCAAATTTTGTTGCAATAACATAGAATTTGCATCTCGATGTCACTGCCATAACTTAGAACTCATTTGCATGAAACAAGAATACATCATAGAATTACAAAACAGGCTCACTTTCGCAAACCAACATGTCGATCGAGGAATGGACTATTGGAAAAATGATTTTTGCCGATGAAAAAATGTTTTCTTCACTTAACTTTTTAATGGTGGTTAAGGGAACCAAATATTAGAAAGCTACAAATTGAAATTCCATTTCATTTTGTTTATCTTTCTAAGGCATCAGCACCACTTTTGTTTTAAATGCACATTTTCATATATTTTTTATGCTCCCAAAATGGGAAGATTAGCACTTATATACATAAAAATTTAAGGATAAAGATACGAAATAATTTTATTATAAGTTTCATATTTATTTACACAACAAAAGTTAAAAAAATGTATATTGGAAAAATAGACATACAAGGATATAAACTCTATCTTTTCTTTTAATTTATAAATTAACCTTTTTTATCTTTTTTTTTAATGAGAGGTAAATAGAAAACTTATAATTTTATTTTTGCTGAAATAATATACTACATTTTTTATGCAACTTTTTTTTTTGGCACTTGCTACGCCTCAGCCTTGTGTTTTTCATGTAGACAAAACATCTGCCTTGAGAGTATGATTTCAAGAAGTTATTTATGTTGTCATATTTATGTTGTCATATCTAGCAGCCCTGTCAGTGCCTCTCTTTTTTAACTTTTATCAGAGCTTGTGCTATTTATCTTCTGAGAAACAGACATGTCCAGCATACAGTATTTGAAAACAGATTTCACCACCATTTCTTAGAGCGTAATCTTGGCCTGTATGAAGATAGCAATCGATCACACAAATCAACACTTTTTATACCTTTGTTATACCTGTTCATGAGAAATGGTTGGGTTACTGGCTTCTTTTTTCTTGTTTTACTCTCCTTTCTGGCTTCTGAATAGGGCTGAAACCATAGTAGTTACTGGCAACCGTACGAAAGAGTTGTCATTCCATTTTGCGCACAAGACAGTTCCGTTCTGATCTGAAGTCATAGAAACCTAGTTTCCTTTTTCCTAATTCCTTTTTTTCAACAGAGGGGAATGTCCTTTTCGGTTCTCGCGGATTGTTCCACAAGCTCGAACATTCCTTTCAGCCAAATTAGTTAGTAGTTTGTGGCTTGTGAAAAAATTGCTAAAGAACACGACATGTTGATTATTATTATGAATTGGTTGAAGCATTTTATTAACAACAAGCTGTCCCTAAAGCAAAATGCTATCTCCTTCTTTTCCACAATATATCGAAAAGTTGTAAAGAAAGCCACCAGCACTGCATAACATCCACATTTTATATCCAAACTTGACTGGTTTATTTTTTTACGAATTGTTTTGCACTGTGATGGCCATGATAGGGAATCATTGCTTCAGCTATGCTAGTAGCTCATGACATATATCGAACTGTTGGCAGCTTTTTCTAAGCAAATCAAGTAAGAGTAGTACTTTTGCAACCTTGGATTGAGCCAGATTGTTGTTATCAGCAATGTGCAAGTATCCTTTTAAAGATTGAAATCTGGCTCTACTCATTGTTTTAGAAAATATTGGAACTTCCATATCTACATTTGTAGACCAGTAGTCATTTACAGTTGGCAGACTGTGAAGTCTAAAAATTTCCTGATTTCTTTATCACCTACATGGAAGTTTTTAACATTTTTGTCTCTCACAGTATACAGGTTGGTTTGCTTTGTTATTTGTTCTATTATCTCACTAGTAAAGAATAAGCAAAGTATCTGAAATGGATCTTTACCACAATGCATCTCACCTGCTTTTGAAGGGACTGAGTGGGAACCAAGGGAAAGTGTTTGATTCTTTCGCCATCTTTGAGTAGCTTCTGCACTTTTAGCATCTTCTCCTTCTACATGTACTTCAACTTCTTCGCAAACTTCATCCGGTAAATAGTCATGATCTAAAATATTATCGTCATCTTCCTCGTCGCTTTCAACAGGTTGGTCACCAGTAGCAGGAGGTAGAACAGTAATTGTGTTGACTTCAACATCAGCACTTTTTTCAGCTTTTCAGTTGCACTTTGGAGATATCGGAAGTGATTCGCAATATTATGCAGATTATTATACCAATGAATGAATCCGTAATAGGTTAACATTTTTCTAATTTTCAAGAAAATATTGAACAAACTTTTGCATATACGTGTACAGTATATATATATATATATATATATATATATTATCAAATTTGTCTACGTCAACTTACACCTATATGTGAATGCCCATATAACTCACAATAACCCAAACCATAAAAAAGAAAACTCGCCTATAAAATGAAACCATATCCATTAGAACTATAGGAACAGATGTTCACACCCTCAAATGGAGTTTAAAAATGGTGAAATGGCAGTAACGTCAGCCTCATTTAATATGGTTTCCAGTAAAACAGGTCTGAAGAAGTTGTAACTGGTCCTACTCTGTTGTTCCCAGTAGTATGGGCGCATTTGAGGAGAGGGGTGCGGAGTGGGTGTAGTTGGGGAGTGGATGTATTGGGGAAGGGGTAGTGGTCTTGGAGGGTGTGTGTAGGGGGCGTGCCAAGTGGTGGAAGTTACAGAGCCAGTGCCAAGGGGGGAGTGGGGGTGCCAACTCCCCCAAAGTAGAAAATTGAATATGGAGTAATCTAACCTAACCTAGACTTTAAACAATTGTGTATATATATATATGTGTGTGTGTGTGTGTGTGTGTGTGGATGCCGACCGCTTCTGTGACGACTGTGCCCACAAACTAAACTACAACATTACCCCTCATTTGTAGGATTTGGTCTAGGGGGGAGTTGTTACCGTTCTTCTTACCATCTATGCATGACTGTTCAAGTGCTATGCACAGAAAAATACCCAAGCGCGTGTCACGACCGCTAACTCTTTGTAGAAATAATACCCACATACAAATATTAAATGAGATCAGAAGACATAAATATGTATTTAACGAAGAAACATTTAAAACATCTTCCACTCTATGACAAAAAGTATTTTTGTAGATCGAATCTACAAATCTGTTTTCTAATTTTCTTAAGCCCTCAAGTTCTTGCATCAGAGCCTAGTAAGAAAAAGTTAATCAGAATTGTCCAAACATGACAATTTGTAATTGTCAGGTTTGGATATATATATATATATATATATATATATATATATATATATATATATATATATATATGTGTGTGTGTGTGTACACCTTCGAACAATGTCTCTCAAAACTAAACTGCCCGGCTCATTTAATCTTTAACTGTATTCTAACCTTTTTAACCTAGCCATAAATTTGGTTGTATTACTCGGCCTATGAATGAATTATGCTTGAATGCAGTATGCTAAGTGAGGTCTAACAAAAGAATTATATAATCTATATGTGACCTTAATTTTGAAACTAACATTCCTCTTAATAATACTTAACATTTTATTTGCTAATTCCTAGCTTCAGCACTGTTTAGAAAAGATTAGATCACTTGTAATTATAATGTCTTGGTCCGTTTTCCCAACTGACATCTTCTAACCAGTTCTCTTGCATCTCATAACTAGTTTTCATTACTTCTGCTAAAATGGATGGCTTTGAATTTTTTGAACATTGAATTTCATCTACCACTTACTAGTCTGGGAAAGTAGCCTAATTCAACAAGATCTTTTTTGCAATTTATAAGAATTTTCTAAGCAACTACTTTTGTAACATCTTTTGTAACATTATATGAAAGAATCATTATATATCAAGTTATTTAAGTATTAATTGTTGGTTTTGAAATTACAGAAAACTGAAGGTGAAAAGTAATACAAAATTATGTGATAAGGAGCAAACTTAAATAGTCAGAAGTTGCATAAAAACATTAATGCAAAATGTGGATAAATATGTTTAATTAAATCTTCAGCAGATCATATGTAGTGACAGATTATAGAAAAGTGAAAAGGAAATGTGATACAACACTTAGAACTTAGAAGCTATGTTCCCAAAATGGAAACGTTGACTTTTAAAGGGTTAACCATGGAAGCCTACATTGCTGGAAAAGAAATAATATGTAGCATTTAGGAAAGAGCATCTACAACACTGCGACTAGAATTTTCATCGAGATTATATTGTAAAATGGTCAGTCATCGAACAACAATCCTGATGATTAATTTGTCTTTAAAATCACGAACACTGTGACTCATCAGGGATTCTTGATGATTCAGCTTTCATTTTATATATAGTACAGGGTGTCCCAAAAAAACTATATACTCTTTATAGCATCATATATTTTATAATTTAAAAAAACCCAAACAATATATTGTTATAGCAATTGCCAATGAAAGGTAAATTAGTAATCTAAGTGATGAAAATGTTATAGCGAGTTGTTTACATATAAAATTTAATTAACTACGCCAAGTGCTCAAAATGTTCTCCGGCGGCATGAATGCACTTTCAATACAACAAAATCGTGTGGTCTGATGAAGCTACCTTCAAGCTGAATGGCACAGTAAATCGACACAACTGCAGGTACTGGTCACTTGATAATCCACACGTTTATGTGGATAAACATATTAATTTACCAGGATTAACAGCATGGTGTGGTTTATCATCCAGGGGTTTGGTTGGACCATTTTTCTTTAATGGGACAGTTACCGGTGCCGCATATCTCGACATGCTGTGGACAGAAATTATACCTGCAGTTCGGAAGTTGTTTGGAAACGACGACTTTTACTTTCAACAAGATGGAGCCCCCCCTCATTATCATTGTGATGTCAGAAGGTACCTCGCTGAAACGTTGCCTAACCGTTGGATAGGGCGAAGAGGAAGAGTTAAGTATCCTCCACGTTCACTGGACTTGACTCCACTTGATTTTTACTTGTGGGGCTACCTGAAGGATGCAGTTTATGGTACAAGACCTGCAACACTCGAACACCTTAAGGATGCAATTAGGGAAAAGTGCGGGACCATCACAGCATCCACATTAGTCCATGTCTGCGAATCAGTTAGTCGACGCATTCAAAAGTGCATTCATGTCGCCGGAGAACATTTTGAGCACTTGGCGTAGTTAATTAAATTTTATATGCAAACAACTCGCTATAACATTTTGATCACTTAGATTACTAATTTACCTTTCATTGGCAATTGCTATAACAATATATTGTTTGGGTTTTTTTAAAATTATAAAATTATATATATATATATATATATATATTATATACACCTTTTTTTTTTTTTGGTAAACCTTTGGTTTGCTTCCGCCGGAATTTAACGTCGAATCCGAACCACGCCCCACTAGCAGCCCAGCGTCTTAACTACTAGGCCACCCACGGTACCCATTTATCTACCAACCATTTTCTTTATTGCGTGGAAGGATGAACAGCTGGGTTTTGCTGCGCGCCGGCTTCCGTCACCGGGTCTCGATCCCGGGCCGATGGATTCGTAGTCAGCGATGCTAACCACTACACCACCGAGGCGCATATATATATATATATATATATATATGTTACACGTGATCGGTGAAATTGCGTATTTCATGAAAAACGCAATATTTTGCGTTTTTCATGAAATGCACAGGGCGTTTGCCAGTTTCATGAAATAAGCAAAAGTAGTTAGTTTTAACGAAAATATCACGACTTAACCTAACCAATCGTCAAGGGCGTACAATTAACCTAACCGGGCATTCAGGTGTTCCTGCCTAAAATCTGGAAACCTATGTAACAGTTCATGCCACCCTCGTCATACCTGTAAAAATGCATCTTATTAGCTTAAGAACAACACTTTTTTTTATGAAATAAACTTTGTTCTGTTATTTCATTCTTTGCCGATTTCATGAAAAACGCAAACTGAAATTGGTCACGTAACTGTCATTTTATCCTTTGTCGATTTCATGAAAAACGCACACTCAAATTGCATATTTCATGAAAAATGCACTACTTTTGCTTATTTCATGAAATTGGCAAACGCCCTGCGCATTTCATGAAAAAAGCAAAATATTGCGTTTTTCATGAAATGCGCAATTTCACCAATCACGCGTAACATATACTGTATATATAATAAACAGAAACAGTATACATATTAAAGTATACATACCAGAACCAACGTGAAAGAATATATATACACAAAACTTTTTCATTTCCATTAACGTCTTATGGTCGAGTGTGTAACGTGGCGGGTCGCAAAATTCGAATCTTCAGTGACATCGGTTTGAACCCCACCGAGGCAAGGTAAATTTATTTCTAATGCATTTAATCTTAAAACTTATATAATATGCTAACATACAACATACCAACATGCTGGTAGTATGTTACTCTTGCTCAACATAAACTAATATACATGTAATTACACTAGGTTAATGGAAATAAAATGAGATGGAATTTAACTGACATTTCCTCCAATAGATAACGTTACCCACTTCGATTAAATTATTCTCAAGAAATCAGTTCCACGAAAAGTATTTCGTCAAGCATTGAAGTTTGATGAAAATATTACAGTCAAGTGAGGGCACTTGCTCACAGAAAATTTTTTAACATCTTGAGGAAAATGTCAGTGTCAGTGAAGGAGGCACGAAGTAGTCATGTCATGTGGCCGTTGCCTAGTAAATGCATGTCATCAAAACCCTATTGAGAATATTTGAGTCAAAGTGGTGAACACTTGAAATATTTTAAAGGAAAACAATAGGAATTGTTACGAAGAGGTCCGCAAATGGTTGCATAATATGTCGAAAATATGCATAATATGTCGAAATATGCATAATATGTTGAAATCATGCAAAAGGTTGCAGGTAATCGAAATTGAAGGTTGACGGGCAGAATCTCAAAGTAAAATTCTGAAAGTATTTTCAGCATGACATACTGTATATTTACTAGTTTGTATGATAAAAACGTTTTAAGTCTATTTCTATATCGGATTTCATGAATTCGAGAAGTATGCCTGGGAATTACTTGTCCACGATAAGGACCACGTACGCACGAGCTGACGGTAGCGTAATTTCAAACAATGTCAACATTCTGATCTGTCGTGAATATACCATAAGTGTAATTTGCTGTACAGTGGTATGAAAACTAATTCATCCTCATTTATTATATATGACATGGCCAATTTATGTTTCCTCAGAAATGTCCTAACGTTAACTACGTTTTCAATAAAATCTCACAAAGTTAGAAGAGAACATTACTATATATGAAGCTCTATACTAGGTCGAGCTAATAAATACCTATTTTTACATCCTGTCTTGTAAAATGAAGCCAATTACTTTGGAAAAACAATAATCCTTTCTTTTTTATGAACAGTTAATATCCTGCGGCAGCTTCACTGGAATATATCCATGTTTTGGTGTCACAACAATAATTAATTTTTTTAGTCCTTTATGAACGCGGCATTTTTTGTTGGTGTTCCAGACTCCGAATGTTACTTTACTCTTTCGTCTTTTTTAATAAATCTAAATTTCAGAATTTGTAACTCTAATAAAGGAATATGCACGGAGAATTCTTTCTTTTATTATAATCTTTAGTTGGAATATCGCGTGAACGCTTGATCTACTAGATTCTATTATAAAAACCAACACGCAGGAAGTGTTTATATACAAGAAAGTTGCCATTAGTGGTAAAGAACTTACCTGATTTCAGCGAATTGTTGTTATAATTAAGTTTTACTTCAATTCTAGCCACCAATAGCTTCAGTATTGTTTATTTAGTCATTATAAAAAAAATGGGGAATAAATTTAAGTGGACAAAAATGTAAACAATAACAAAACAGCTTTTACTTTCAATTCGTGTAAAATTATAATTGCCGTACGGAAGATTGTAAAGTAATTTTTGATGACTTCATTGACTATAATAGTCGAAGAAAATGCATACAGAGTGGCAATAAGATTATTAAAAAGTGTATTACAGAGGATGAGATATTCTTTAATTTAGATTACTACCTTAGCTACTTAAAAAAATTAACGGCTAAATGGGTGTCAAAACTGCATACAAAATTGCATTGGAATATTTTGCGCATTAACGAAACTTTTAAAATTTTATGCTGCCTAAACTGATCACAAAAGAGGTTTAACATGTAATATCTGAAGCAATTTTAATTTCTTTTATTATAATCTTATTACAGTCTAAACTTTAATGTAAACTTCGCTCATTTTAATAACTTTACAAGAACGGTAGCTAAAAAAAGTATTTTGTTTGTAAAGCGCTGTTGCCAATCTCAACATAGTTGCAAAGCGTTGTTCCAATCTCAACATAGTTGTAAAGCACTGTTACTAATCTCAACATAGTTGCAAAGCGCTGTTGCCAATCTCAACCTATTTTGTTATGTTTAATTTCTTATTCTGAAAAATAAAAAAAATAATACATAATATTATCAAGGATGTGTTATAAAGAATATTTGTATAAATCTCCATAGCAATCTAACTTAGATATTAAATATATTGGTTTCTCCAGAGAGCTTTAAATTTTTGATGTGGTACACGAATAATGGTGTTGGAGGTGAGGAAGAGGGTGTGTGAGGAAAAATATGTCAAAATTTCACGAATTATCATTCTTTATTGATACACGTAAACGTTCAAAGAAAGGTTTATTATTTTTATTTTTTATTTTTTATTTTTATTTGTAATTATTACATTCTTTGCTCTACCCAATAGAAAATCCGTTGACATAGAAAATAAATATATAGTTTAAAAAATTGTTTGTTATATATTGTAAAAATATTTAAAAATATCTTGTATATATAATTTAAAAAATATATAAAATAGATTTTCTTTTAAGTTAATTAAACAAAGACCTGCAAACTATACTGCATATACTTAATAATAACTACTTTTAACTTTTATATTTCAAATATAAAATATAGATAAGTATATAGCCAATAAAATATTTGATAAGTATCACAAAAAAATTGGAAAAATATTCAACATGCGTGTATAAATTCTAAAACATTTTATATCAATTAATGTTAAGCTCAGGCCCTAGAGCAACGACTCTCAGGTGCGGCCACAAGAACATTTATGTGCGGCCACAGGACACTTCTGGAAATGATTGATTGATCGGTTTATGATATTTAAAACATAGTTATTTGCACCTGCACGGACTACCAGAAAAAAAAACCAAAACTCCTTCAGTTGCGGGACTCCACTCCATAACACTTAGAAAGGAAAAGAATGTCATGTTAGTCTGCTAACTATAAGCAGGAATACTCAACAATTCCTGCAGGTGCTGCATTACAGCAGCTAAATGAGTCACTTTTGGAATAAATAAATAAATATTTTTCTGAATTTGTTTACAGTTAAAAATCTCTCTCTCTCTCTCTCTCTCTCTCTCTCTCTCTCTCTCTCTCTCTCTCTCTCTCTCTCTCTCTCACATTCGTACACGATCCTAGTTTAATTACAGATTTATCTTTGATGAAAAGTATACGTTACAGCGTAATTTTCATGTTCTTTTTGTATGCCAGCTGTATATATATATAATATATAATATATATATATAATACACACACACACACACACACTGTGTGTGTATATATATATATATATATATATATTAGTGGTGGACTGGATGTCAGTTTTTCAACATCTGCGGATCTTTAATTTCAATATCCGCGGATGCGGATATTTAGTTAATCTATTAATATAATATAGAATTATGAATATGACATAATTTTTCAAATTTTGTGATATTACTATTATGGCAGGCAATGCGTAAGATTAAAATTAATATTAATGTTTTCATTATGATAAAAATAATAACTTTCTCAAGAGTTTCAGCCACAGAAAATTCAATGAAACAAGTTTCATTCAATTTTCTGTGTTACCACCTATTTATATTTTGAGGTTTACATATTTGTTCGTTCATTAATAATTAATACTTTACATGAAATGTGCATGACTGGGCCTTATAAGATACTTTATAAGCTGATTTAATTGTAAATTGGCTAATTTATTAGAGATAATATCCGCATAACATCCGCAGTCAGAAGTGCGAATGCGGATGTTAAAAATGATGCGGATATCCGCAAATGTGGATATCCGGTCCACCACTAATATATATATATATACACACACACACACACACTGTATATATATATATATATAGTCATGCGGTTTGCTTCTACAAAGCTTCAATTTAATATTTAGGAGAAATCCAATGACAAGGAGGAATGTAAATGCCATGAAAAGTCTTCTTTAATGCGCAACGTTTCGAGCAATACGCTCATCGAACTCCTGATTCGTTGCGTAGCGGTGTTGTATATTTATTTACCTGCCCAAGGTGTCTCCTTGGTACTTACATTGGCAGCACCGTGCGCTCCCTCAGGACTAGATTTTATTCGCATATGGGAATAAGTTGCCGAACAGGTAAAATTTTAAATAAAAAGGAAGCCTCCAGTATTCGAGAACACAGTATAAAATGTAAAACTGATGTCACTTTAGATCATTTTAAAATTCTCGGTTGTAATTCTTGTCCTAACTCACTTAGAATTTTGGAATCTCTTTATATTAAAACATTGACCCCTTCTCTAAACGTGGATTCCTCAGCTGTCCCTCTAAATTTTTTATAAACCCCCCTCCCCGACTCCCCTCCCCCCTCCCCAATTTTTTATAATCCCCCCTCCCCTAATTTATAACTCCAACCGCCCAACCCATAGCTTGTTTCCTGTTTTGTTTTGTTTTAAATTACTCGTGCCTCGGAACCAGCATTGAAAGGTTCGTAGTGTTAATTATTCCATTGTATTAGTGTTAATTATTCCAGTGTACTAATTTCAAATTTACTATATGTAATTTAAAAATAGCTTTTAAATTTTTGGTTAATTTTATATGTAAATTTTATAACTTTGAATTTAACCCTCTTCTTTTAGTCTTTTTAAAATTTGCTTTTACTGAATAGGTTTTAGAAATTATTTTGTCTTGTTCACATTTAATTATTGATTCTAATTTCATATTGTTATTATCTAGCCTGATGATGAGCGTATTGCTCGAAACGTTGCGCATTAAAGAAGACTTTTCATGGCATTTACATTCCTCCTTGTCATTGGATTTCTCCTAAAATTATATATATATATATATATATATAGGGTGAACCAAATGTAGGTGGACAGTAAATGATAACGTTTATTTTGAGAATACATATTTAATTTTTTTGATACTATAATACAAAATAAAATTTAAATAAATTTAGTTATAATATTTAATATAATATAACACAAACACCATAGTTATAATGAACCACCATAGTTATAATATAATATAACACAAACCGTATTCAACCTACTGTCCACCTACTTTTGGTTCACGTGTATATATATATATATATATATATATATATATATATATATATTAGTGGTGGACAAACAATTAAAAAGTACCCGTTTCGTTTCACTTTTGCAACTGAATAGCAACGGGAAAATTATAGTTGAGAACCGTTGCCATAGAGAATATCTAATATTTTCAACTTGCTCCTTCATTTTTAAGAGTTGAGAACCGCGCAATGAAGGACAAGAAAATGTGCCATATTCAAAATCCTCACCGTACCATAATAGGTTATGTTAAAATGCCTTTTGGTATGTAATTAATGTTATAAATGAAACTAATATATTACATACTCCCAATCATTATTAACTCGAGTTAATATGGTCCTACGATGTAGTTCAAGAAGGTTTTCTGCATTATTTGATCCCTTTCAGCTCCGTATTTTATTACCTATATAATTAAATCTTATTTGAATATAATTTTAGAGGTCTTGATAATATATATTAAAAATTAATCATAAAATATGACAAAAAGTTTTTTTGTGTTTTTTTGCGTTGTTTGATCGTTTTTAGGTTTAATTTTTTTTAAAATAAAATTACTTTTAAACAACATTAAAAAAATAAACATGTTTTTCTTAAGGGGCCGAGTTAAAAAGAGAACCCAAGAAACGAACACGTTGCGCCACTATATACTGTATATATATATATATATATATATATATATATTAATATATATATATATATATATATATATATATATATATATATCAGGGGCGACGCCAGGCTTTTGTGGATACTCAGGCTCAAACCTTTCAAGCATATACACACACACACACACACATATATATATATATATATATAATATATATATATATATATATATATATATATATATATATATATATATACTGTATATATGTGTGTGTACAATATACACTATATAATTTGATACTTGTTTCACTGTGATATGTATTATGTATGATAACACTGGTCAACAAAGATTTTTCATCAGAGTAAAATTTGTGTTGGCTGGATAGCATTTTTCACGCTGATTCCAAAGCTGCATTCAGATGTTTTCTAGCACGTATAGTTTTCAAGATGAAGGCATATATATAACTACACAGATTTAACCATTTTAAATAGGCAAAATACTAATATTTCAACATTTGATTGTGTTTATTTTATTGTGTTTTTTTAGTTTATTCATCTTATTTATTTCAATTATCTTAATTATACATCTTATGTATTTCAGGTGTGAGCTTTTACGTCTAGCAGCATTGTGATTCAGGCAACAACGCCGTGCTTTGTGTGTCAAAAGATCAGTCCAGTCCAAGAACTTGCTGTGTCAAGTTGGTGTACATTTTTTTTGAATTTATAGTTTGCTCAGGTCAGTCAACATGCCTCGACAATGTAAGAATGACTCCGACAAGTTCTGTTTCGTATGCGGCCAGTTCACAACTAAAACACAGCGACGAAGTATTACAACCGACATTAAGAAAATATACAAGCTATACTTTGGTTGCCATCTAGGTGACCAAGATAAACCATGGGCGCCACATCAAATCTGTTCTGGCTGTTCAAATGGATTACGTGATTGGCTTAACAAAAAGAAAGCTTCAATGCCATTTGCCATACCCATGATATGGGGGGAGCCGAGAGATCATCATGAAGACTGTTATTTTTGAAGTGTGAACTTAATGGGGTTTTCTGCCAAGAACAAACACCAGATTGTATATCCAAACTTGGATTCAGCACGTAGACCAGTAAAACATGATGAAACATTGCCCATTCCAATTCCCCCAAGTGATAGGCTAGATTCTATCATAGATGACATGGAAAGTGATGAAAGTGCAACTGGCGTTTCCGGACCATCTACAGAACCAGAGTACACTTTTGAAGGTAGACATTTAGAGCCTAAAAAGTTAACCCAAGGACAGTTGAATGATCTTGTTAGAGACTTATCGCTGTCTAAAGAGAAATCAGAGCTTCTCGCCTCAAGACTAAAGGAGAACAATTTACTTGAGAACAATGTTCGTATTAGTTACTACCGAAAGCGGAATTTTGAATTAACAACATTTTTTTCAGTAGACGGTCCTCTCTGTTATTGCTATGACATCAATGGACTATTTACAGCCATATCTCAGACGTATGTGGCATCTGAGTGGCGCCTCTTTATTGATTCGTCGCAGAGAAGCCTGAAAGCAGTTCTTTTGCATAATGGTAATATAATGCCATCCATCCCCATTGCCCATTCCGTCCATCTAAAAGAGACATATGACAATATGGATATACTACTTAAGGCAATCAAATACGACAGTCATCAATGGAATGTTTGTGGAGATCTAAAAGTTATAGGAATGCTTATGGGTATGCAGTCAGGATTCACAAATGGATATGTGAAAACTTTCTTGGGAGCAACAAGTCACCTGTGTATAAGGATGGAGTCAAGAACCTCCTTGATGCCTTCAAAGAAATGGAGTGTCGAATGTCGTTAAATATTCACTTCCTGCATTCCCACTTAGATTTCTTTCCTGAAAACCTTGGTGCAGTGAGTGACGAGCAAGGAGAGCGCTTCCATCAAGATATTCAGATGATGGAGAAGCGCTACCAAGGATATTGGAATGAAAGCATGATGGCAGACCATTGTTGGATGCTGTATCGTGACAATCCAGGCCAAATTTACAAAAGGAAATCACACTCACAGCGCTTTTAATAAAATAATGTATATATTCTTTATTTATAAGTACATTGAATAAAGTATATGATGTATTTGTTGTTTAGCATTCCTAAGTGTGATCTATACATCCATAAATTTTCTTATAGCAATATCAAAAACTTAAAAATATCAAAACCAGTGTATCTATATAACTCTACGTGCTAGAAAAACAATAAAACCAGATTCGGAATCAGCGCGAAACATGCATTAAGAAAGTGTGATCATGTTTGTGATGAGAAAAAAAAGTTTCATTTTGTTGGCCAGTGTAATTAGAATATTTGGATCACTTTAACATATTGCTTCCCAGGAACCTCTCTTTAACATATTGTTTCCCAGTGTATATCACTTTAACATATTGCTTCTCAGTGTTAATCACTTTAACATATTGCTTCCCAAAAATAGAGATTAATCAACCAATTACAGTTACATTACAATAGTTTATAATATTTAGAGATTAGCTAGTCGAGAAAATGTACATTTATGGACAACTTAACTTATTATGCTTTGCCATTTCGGAGTTAGTGAAGAATAGGGACCCCAGCCTTCTTTAGTTAGGCTTATAAGGCTAACTAACGAAAATATCACGACCTAACCTAAGCAATCGTTAGGTTAACTGTACGCCCTTGACGATTGGTTAGGTTAGGTCATGATATTTTCGTTAGTTAGCCTTATAAAGCTAACTAAAGAAGGCTGGGGTCCCTATTCTTCAATAGCTCCGCCATTTCTCGTGAATGTAAAATATTTGGATCACCTGAAGATCAGGGCCCCCAGCCTTCTTTAGTTAGCCTTATAAGGCTAACTAACGAAAATATCACGACCTAACCTAACCAATCGTTCGGTCAACTGTACTCCCTTGACGATTGGTTAGGTTAGATCGTGATATTTTCGTTAGTTAGCCTAGATTACCAACCTCTTTCTAACCACCCAATCTTTCTCTTTTTAACATATTGCTTCCCAGTGTTAATCACTTTAACGTATTGCTTCCCAGGAGGGATCGCTTTAACATATTGCTTCCCGAATGCTTTGGGAAGCAATATGTTAAAGTGATCCGAATATTTTTAACTGGCATAACTTTAGGAAATAAAACATCGCCTTGCTTTATTTATTTACACATGAACTCTAATCTATTAATTAGGCTATTAATTAGTTCTTTCACCAAATTTTTCCTTGAATTAAATTAATTTTTAAATGTTAAGTAAGTTGGACAATTATTTTCCACCCAACCCACCTTATAAAGTATATAACATGCATATTATTGAAAACAAGATTAAGTTTAAAAAAAAAGAGATTTGGCAGTTCAGCGCAGCAATTTGGACATTTGACACAGCAGCAGGTCGGTCAGGCAGAAACGAATTTGCCTGATTTTGAACATTAAAAACTTGGTTATTTGGTGGATACAAAGTAATAGATCAATTAAAATACTAATTAACTTTACGTATAGTGAATATCCAAATGACTTTATAACATTAGAAATAAATCATAAGATTTGCATCATATGTTTCAAAGAGAGACGTCAAGCTTAAAATTGTTTGCCTGACAAGACGTGGAATTGTGCATTTTTATACGAGTTGTAAGGCTTTGTTATTTGAGAAGATGCATAATACAGGGTGTCTCAATATACATGCAACCCATGTCACTGCTAATAATTCTGCCAATATTAATGTTCTCGTTCTATTTTCTCAGATTTGAAGAGAGGAGACGATAACAATTAATAATTATCAATCAAAATGCCTTGGACAAAGGAGGAAAAAAAATTTTGCGTCACTACTTATTTGGAGACGAAATCATTCAAAACTGTGCAAGCGAAATTTCGCAGGAAGTTCAACTTCAACAATTATCCCCAGAAAAGCCAAATTTATCGTTGGCACACAATTTCAAGCCACAGGATCAGTAAACAATCTCAACAAGAAAGCAGAAACACCCAGATCTGGCAGGAAGGTGACTGCAAGATCTCCTGACAATGTGAATGCGGTGAGAGATTCTGTCGGAAGGAGTCCGAAAAAGTCAATCCGAAGACGTTGCCAAGATCTGGGTCTTTCACGTGCGTCAGTGCAAAGAATCTTGATCAAGGATCTTCAGCTGTACCCATACAGGATCCAGATCAAGCATAAACTCACACCAGCTGACATGGCAAAACGTGTTGTGATGTGCCGGTGGTTCGAGAACAAGATCGAAGAGGATCCTGACTTTCTTGATGATGTTTGGTTCAGCGACGAAGCACACTTCTTGCTCAGTGGGTATGTCAATAGCAAGAACAATGTGTTCTGGGGCACACAAGCCCCAGACGAGGTGCTTCAGAGGCCCTTGCACTCTGTGCAGGGTGTCAGGGTGATTGACAACTTCGCTCGTCGGCTTCAAGTGTGTCTGCAGCCAACTGCGGTCATTTGGAACATGTGCTCTAATAAATGTATCCTTTGATCTAGAGACCTCAAATCTTCAGTTTTTAATTGTTATCATATCAGCTTCCAGGAAATGTAATCGTTTTTGGAGTTTATTTTCTGAGTAATAAATTATTATCATGCCAATGGGTTCCATCTATTTTGAGACACCCGGTAATACAGTAATAATTAACTTTATGTACAGTCACAGTGTATATGCAAATAGCTACATAACCTTATTTATAAATCCTAACATGGTCATTATAATATGTTTTCTAAAGTAAAGATATCTTGACTCAAAATTTCATGTTTCATTTTATGTGCTTTTATACATTGATCGATTGCATTTGTCGAAAGCTTTAGCAAAATCCGTGTATATGACATCATAGTTTTCATTGCCTTCAAGTACATCTAGGACATTGTTATAATGCTCTCTCTCTCTCTCTCTCTCTCTCTCTCTCTCTCTCTCTCTCTCTCTCTATATATATATATATATATATATATATATATATATATATAATACGAAGACTGAAGTAAAGAGTACAGCTTCAAGGAAGGTTCGTTCCTCGCGCCGGAAGGCAACGCCCTGAGTCAGTTGCTTTGCGTCGCGAGGAGCAAATTCTCCTTTAAGTAGCACGCTTTACTTCAGTGCTGGTATTGAAATCATCCCCGGTTATTGTGGTCTTTTAACACACACATATGTGTGTATATATATATATATAAATATATATATATATAATTAAATTTTCATATCAGTGTCTCATGGATTAACTTAACTTTACAGTGTAGTATCTATCAAGTATGGAGGGACTAGACACTTTAGAAGTTTGCTTATTTTTTAAAAAATTCTCTTTATGTCATAATAGTGAAAATGCATTCTGCACTACTCAATCAAAAAGTGAAAACTTTTTTAACTTATGGCATAAAATTACCAACCAATTATGAATTGTTGGTTACTTTTTAAAATGTTCAGGATTTTTTCCCATAGCTTTTTAATTTCGGCGTACTTTTTCCCATAACTGTACCTGTTATTTACTGTAGATACCGCGTAAGGAAAGAAAATTCACAGTGTGATTAAACAGATCCCATTTTAAGAGCTCCGTTTATCTTGATCTAATCTCATATAAAGGTAAAAAAAAAGCTAAATAAAACAGGTCGAGTTAAGATCTAGTGATCAATCACACAGAAATAGATAATGATCAATCTATATCTGATTAATGTGTTTCTAAAATTGATGAATAGATTGTTTTTATGATTGATAGTCGTTAATCTTTTATTATTTATCATAATTTTGACGAGTTTTATTGCTATTCAGATGAGGTGCATCGTAAAAGCTGATATAAATTACACCTTGCAGATATGCCTTGTTTTTAGTTTGTTTCATTTCATTAAACAAAATTTTGGCACTGCAAATATTATGCCATAGCATTTTTTCTGGTTTTATATATATATAGAGAGAGAGAGAGAGAGAGAGAGAGAGAGAGAGAGAGAGAGAGAGAGAGAGAGATAGCTAATATACAATTAAATTCATAGGCATCCTTTGTGAATACATAAACAATTAGATGAAAGCATTTAAAGACTCAATTATGTATTAATTAAAATTCAAGAACAAAACAACATCGTATTCAGGCAATATAAAGCATCGCAAAACATCTTTAAAAGAAATAAAACATTAATTAAATATAAAAATAAAACATTAAATGACAATAAATAACTTAAACTATATCCGAATGATTATTTTATATATATATATATATATATATATATATATATATATATATATATATATATATATATATATATATATATATATATATATATATATATATTACAAAAAATAAATACTAGATTAAAAAAATAAATATTATATATATATATATAAAAGACGATATCTTTTGATGTCGGTAATTAAAATACACAGAGAACGTCAGGGGAAGAATCCTAAACAAGATTAAAATGGAAGATGAAGCCATCATACATCTTCATCACTGGATCGTGTCTGTCATGAAGATGATCTATTGAAAGACTTATTCTTTCTTATATATATATATACACAGTATAAGTGGATCTCTATTAGATTCTTAAAAGGAGGTTTCGTCTTCTTTTATTATTCGAGGAAAGAGAGAGAGAGAGAGAGAGAGAGAGAGAGGAGAGAGAGAGAGAGAGAGAGAGAGAGAGAGAGAGAGATGATTCCGTTTAGTAGTCATGATGCCTTATTTAACCATCGGCTAATTATTTTAATTTAGATCTGGCAATCAAACTCGTTTTAATTGTTGATACAACAAAGAACTCTCACTTAGTTAATGACTGAGTTTAGTTCGTTCCTTTAAGATGAAATGACGTTTCTAATTACGCAGTTTAATATGTAAACAATGGAATTTTTTTTTTTTTTTTTAACGAAGACGATCAAATGATGATCTATATTTTGAAAGTTGTTTATGCTTTTAGTTTGTAAAATTCTATCTATCGCTCTTTCTGCGAAGACTGAAGTAGAAAATATAATAACCGAAGATTGATTTTAATACGAAGAGTGCCAAAAAAAAAAGCATGCAGCACCAAGGAGGGTTCGTCCTCGCGTCGCGAGACAACGCCCCGAGTACGGCGTATTACCACTACACCATCCAAGAAAAAAAACCCCAAAATATTTTCAAGTGTAGCGAGAACGAACCCTCCTTGGCGCTGCATGTTTTTTGTCACTCTTCGTATTAAAATCAGTCTTCGGTTATTATATTTCCTACAGGGTGGTCAAAACGAAACGCAACCCATTGGAGAATGCGTATCATCATAGTAACCTACCCTTTTCTTTTCTATTTCGGGTTGCATTTCTTTTTGAACACCCTGTAATATATATATATATATATATATATAATATATATATATATATATATATTATTATAAAAATATATCTTTTCTTCTACTGTTCGCTGGTATTTCCCGTTCTTATATAAGCCATATTAAGTCAGCGCGAAAAATACAGGTGAAAGAGTTAGAGAATGACAACGATAAATAACAAACTTTGTAAAGGATTTTCGCGTAAACGTCAATATCTTCTCCACATATAACATCGTAGATAATAAGCACCTATTTGTGCTCTGATATTTTATTGTAATTTTATTGGAAAATAAATTAAGCTTAAAGAGTTTTTTACATTTATTAAAAAAAAATGTGAAAGGTTTGTTGTAATTCAATGAGGAAATGTTCACACAAAAGTTTAATATAGTCAGAGTAAATGGGGCTAAAGAGTAGAGCCTTTAGAGATATACTGTGTATATATATATATATATATATATATATATATATATATATATATATATATATACTAGTGGCACTCAATATATTTTGCCCCCACCCTTTTTTCTTAGCTAAATAATAGTCCATGAGGCTGAAGTATCTTTTGGGCCGTAAGTTTGAACTTTCTGCAATTCACATAACGGATTTTTCCAGTTTGAACCTCCCCTCCTTGTATAAAACCGCTTTTAAACGCCCTTGTATAAAACCGATGGTTAACGCAGTTTCGAAAATGGCGTCTGACAGTGAAGTGCGTCGTAAACAGAGAGCTGTTATCGAGTTCTTAACCGCAGAGAAAGAAACAGTTGGAAATATTCACAAACATCTACAAAACGTTTACGGAGATGCTGTTATTGATCGAAGCACAGTTGGACGCTGGTCTAAATGTGTGAGATCATCGGAGAGAGGGAGAGCCAGCCTCGATGATGAGCCACGCAGCGGTCGCCTGGCATCGGCTCTGACATCTCACACTGTGCAACGTGGTAATAGCATCATTCGATCAAATAGGCGCGTCACATACAAGGAGCTATCACTGGAGCTAGGAATTAGTGAAGGAAGTGTGAATACGATAATTCAGCAACTGGGATACTCAAAAGTGTGCTCACGGTTTGTTCCTCGCCAACTGACTGAAGATCACAAAGCCCAAAGAAAAGAAATTGCTTCTGAGTTGTTGGTTCGATACGAGACAGAAAGGGATGACTTCCTTTCACGAATTGTGACTGAGGATGAGACTTTGGTACTCCACTTTGAATCTGAAACAAAACGCCAATCCATGGAGTGGCATCACGCAGACTCCCCACGCAAGAAAAAGTTCAAAATGGCTCCCTCTGCAGGAAAGGTTATGACCACCATCTTCTGGGACAAGAAAGGGGTGATTCTGGTGGACATTATGAAGAAAGGACAAACAATCAACTCAGAGGGATATATTTCTACCCTACTGAGAGACTAGAGACGTATAAAGCGAGTTCGACTGGAGAGAAAACTGGAAGACGTCCTTCTTTTGCACGATAACGCAAGACCACACAACAGTTTGCAAACAAGAGAGGCCATCATAAAAATGCGCTTCACTGTGTTACCCCTCCCCCCTCCATACAGCCCGGATCTGGTACCTTCAGACTTCCATTTGTTTGGGACAATGAAGGATGCTATTCGTGGAAAAAAGTTTCAGAGTGACGATGAGGTTGTTGAGGAGGTTAAGAGGTGGCTCCAGCGGAACCGAGCGGAGTTTTACCAGCAAGGAATAAAGGCCCTTGTTTCGAGGTGGAGGAAAGCCGTAGAAAAGGATGGAGACTACGTGGAAAAATAAAACCTTGTAAAAAAGGTATGTAACTACTTGTGTACAAAATTTCTGGAACTTACAAGGAAACTTGGAAAGAAAAAAAAGGTGGGGCAAAATATATTTGATGGCCCTCGTTATATATATATATATAAAGAGAGAGAGAGAGAGAGAGAGAAGAGAGAGAGAGAGAGAGAGAGAGAGAGAGAGAGAGAGAGAGAGAGAGAGAGAGAGTTTACTTTATATTAAAAATATGTACATAAAAGCAATCTAAATATTTATTTTCCTTTTGGGAATCCTTTTTAATATTTAATATTTCTCACTGATTCTCATTATTTTAAGACGAGACTCTTCAGTATGATATACTCTGTCATTCGTATACGAATACACGAATGAATCGCTCTCTCTTGATATATTTAAATACAAAAGGCATATTTGTATAAGTATATAATCATGTAGAATTTTTCTTTGGAAATAAATTTTGTAAAATTATTATAAAATATACGCGACCCCCAATTCGCCTAAATTTTAGTTTAAGGAATGAAATGTTGGTGCAAGGACCAAATATTTGGTATAACTTGTTATCGATATCATGCAAATATGGCAATTCCAATGCTTACTCAGAGTCGACTAAATCTAGGGACGGAGAGGCACAAAGTTTTTTCGTATTTTGATCAGCCACGCTACGGATCGCTACCGAAGCTGTTAAATTGAGAAGGAACAGCATGAAAAAGTGTATAACTTGAGTGAGTTGGTTTCATAGTAGATCCTTAAGGCAAATGGAGGTCACGAGTATATGTAATGTATTCAAGATTAAGTAAGAATGCAGGATAAGGTTCCTTAAGAGAGAGAGAGAGAGAGAAAATTTTATTCAAACTGCTTCATCATTATATACAGAGATCTTTTATATTACACACAGACCGTGCATGGAACAAGGAACTCTTCTGGGAAAATTAAATCCATTATAGTTCGAATAAGTAATGGTAAATAACAAATACTCTAGTTTTTCTTTTTCATGACGTTAGCCCGACGTGGGCCCACCCGTTGCCCATGTCGAGCTAACATCATAAAAAAGAGAAACTATAGTATTTGTCATTTACCATTACTTATTCGGACTATAGTGGATTTAATTTTCCCAGAAGAGTTCCTTGTTCCATGCACGGTCTGTGTGTGTTTGTGTGTGTAAGCTCATAACCGCGCATTTTTGCATGCATGCAAAACTTATCCTAGAGGAGTGATGAAATGTCGCCAAATTGTGACCTTTTCCGGTTGTAGCTTAATGCTCAATGCCCTCGTCTCTGAGTCAGAGGGCTCGGGTTCGAATCTTAGCGGGAGATAAATTATATTTATATATACAGTATATATATATATATATATATATATATATATATATATATATATATATATATATACTGTATATATAAATATAATTTATCTCCCGCTAAGATTCGAACCCGAATATATATATATATATATATATATATATTATATATATATATATATATATATACTGTATATAAATATAATTTATCTCCCGCTAAGATTATAATTTTAAACAATATCCACTTTAAATTTCTTATTTATATTAACTCTTTTAGCTAGCTTGAAACTGTTCTTTACAGCGATTTACAAGATATTAATAATGTTCTGGGTTGTAACCTCACTTCGTAACGGTAAAGGTCATGTGACAGAAGGAACCTACAGTTTTGCATGGGACTCGAACCATCTACGGGTCGCTACATAATCTGAATGCAGAGGACGGTCACCTCACCCGCTATTGAACAAATTCAACGCTGCTTTACCTCGCTGATCTAACGGGAAGTGGGGTGATGTGGCCACGACGTATTCTTCGATTACAGGAGCCATAAAGCAAGCTTCCATATTAAGTTCAATAATATACTGTAATAAATTACGGGTCAACGGGTCAAAAGGATCAGAAGGGTCACAAACTGGCACAGCGATCAGGCCAGATGGATGCACCCCATTGCTATAACTTTGGATTATTATTATTACAAGCACCATCGCGATTCGAAGACAGCGGCCGTCTCAGTGGGTAACGCTGTTTCTCTTTAAGTGAAGTGAAGTTACTGAGGTCGCGGGATCGATGATGTTGGCATAATAATAATACAGGAGTTAGAACAATGGGCCGTATTATTTGGCTTGAGCATTGTGCTAGTGTCTGGTCCTTTTGGCTTATTATTATTATTATTATTATTATTATTATTATTATTATTATTATAATTATCTGTCAAAATATTATAATCCATTCTTTAGTCGCTCGTGAGTTATATATAACGATCAGTTTTATAACGCGGTGAGTGCAGGAACGAGTAGTTGCGCCTGCCGGAGATGTTACCAAAGTGTAACAAAGTGATTTATGTAGAAAGATAAACTACCGGAGTAGGGGGTTGAGGGAAGAAATTGGAGTTTTAGAAGCGCATAATTATTTATTGTTTTATTGCCAATTCTTTTACCCAAATTTATTTCCTTTCATTCAATAATTCCCAGTAACTCTCTCTCTCTCTCTCTCTCTTCTCTCTCTCTCTCTCTCTTGTTTCGTCTACTGATTCTTAGTTTGCTTTTTAAATTCACTAATTATATGATAACTGACAAGCGACGCATTATTTGTGTTTTTCTTGTTTTTTTCTCTGCTTAGAAATATTCTGTTCTCATTCCGGTTAAAGTCTTCTGTTAAAGTTCTGAATTTTGTTTGTGTTGTGAATCTGTTACTTCATCTTAACACTTTTAATGTGGATAATCCATTTTCTTTATTGTTTAACATTTTTAAAAGTTTTGTCAAACTTGGAAACTCAAATTAGTTATACGGTTTTCGTATATATTAAAATAATTTGCTAATTTTTCTCAAAGAGAGAAACGTATTCAGTAATGAGTATCATTGTGTAAATATTGTGTACAATATTTATGCAATAAAAGCATTTATTTTAGGTACATGACATATTTCTCCTTTTATATTTCCTATTTATATTAGAATCTGGTTTTTTTTATGTGCAGGAAGGAGAAGCCAAGAGGGAACGACTGCAGAAACGCAACTCCCTCCCATAGAAGGAGAAGAGAGACAAAATCAAGGTCCACGGTTTTCGAGATGCCCGGACACTTTGCGTTTGAAAGATTGAAGTTCATAGACAGGGGAAAGATGGATTGAGGAAGATTGTTCCAGCGTTGACAGGTTCAGTAAATGAAAGATTGAAAATACCGTTTAACCCCTGGTTTAGAGAATTGGACAGAAAAGAAATGATAATGTGTAGAAAGTCGGGTACTGCGGGCAACTGAGTGGGGGTGAACAAACTTCTGAGCGGGTACAGCATATCTAACCTCTTAAAAGCTGTTTTACAAAGAGGGTATATGTGATCTTTCCAGGAAAGATCACGAGAAAAGGAAACACCAAGAATGTTAAGAGAAGACGAAGGAGTGAGTTGTGTATTGTTGAAAGTAAGGGGATAGTCGTGTGGAACATTGTGACGAGTAGACAGATGAAGAAACTAAGTTTCTGAAGCATTGAAAGCCACAAGGTTTTCTCTACCCCAGTCAGAGATAGTCGAAAGGTCAGAGGTCAGGTGCATCATAGCCGTTCTACGCGAAGCATGGAGTGACTGTTGAGAAGGACGTTTTGTGAAGCGGGAGGAGAAATGAAGGGTGGACTCATCGGCATTGGGGCGACTTAATAGATCATCTATATGTATAATAGGCTAATGCTGTCTCTCTGTCTGTCCCACCCTAAAACACGGAAGCGGCTCCTCGAGAGAAAAAATTATTTGGTAAAAGTTGCTTACAATTAATCGAAACTTACGGGAAAATTATAATTTATCTATACATATATCAATCGGATAATATTTGTTTGTTTGTGTATGTGCTCATTCCGGGAAATATTATTAAAAAAAATAAAATTGTCTGTTGATTGTTTGAGCATGGTATTTTTACCATGGGTTTCTGCTAGTTGATAAATAAAAGGAAAAGAGTGGGTGACACGACAGAGCCCTGAGGAACACCACTATTAATAGCTTTAGGAGAAGAACAATGGCCATCTATAACCGCAGCTATAGATCGTCCAGAAAAGAAATTAGAGATGAAGGCACAGATAGAACGATAGAAGTCGAAGTAGGGCAATTTGGAAATTAAGATTTGTGCCAGACCCTGTCAAAAGCTTTTGATATGCCTAGTGCAATAGCAAAGATTTCACTGAAATCCGGAAACGAGGATGAACAAGAGTCAGAGATATGTAAGAAGATCGTCAGTTGGACGTCCCTTGTGGAACCCATACTGACAATCTAAAAGAAGCTTGTGAGTAAGAATCTTTCTATTAAGGATAGATTCAAAAACTTTAGAAAGGCAAGGAATCAAAGCAATTGAACGATAGTTGGAGGGTTGAAAGCGGTCACCCTTCTTTGGGACAGGCTGAATGAAATTGAACTTCCAGCCGGAAGGAAAAGTAACAGATGAAAGACAAAAACGAGAGTTTGCCTAGGCAGGGTGTCAGCACAGATGCACAGTCCATCAGGATGAGATGGAGGAACAACACCAGAATCGCCTAGGATTCAGTTGGAGTTGAAAGTTTGAGCGAAGAGTTCAGCTTCATCAGGAGAAGAGATGGCAACTGAGTGTCGGAATGGAAACGAGGAGGGAAAGAAGAAAAAGTAAAGTTGTTGGAGAGGTTCTTGGCTAGGTGCCAGAAAGAGCGAGAAGCATTGGAATTAGATAGGTTTTCACATTCTTGTATGATAAAGGAATTTTTAGCGAGTCGAAGAACAGATTTTGCACAATTCCGGGAAGAAATATGAGCTGAGTGAGAATCAGGAGTTGGATGGCGACGGTATCTTCTGAAAGCCTCCTCTCTGCGGCGAATATCATTAGAGCAAGCAAAGTTAAACCAAGGTTTTTTTTGCATTAGTAGTAGGAATAGAATATGGAATGTATGACTCCATACCCGAGAGAATCATCTCCGTGATACGCTCAGCGCATCAGGAGGGGGCCCTGGCCATGGAAGCAGTAATCATTCTATTGAAAATCAAAGAATACTGCCTAAGGGCTAAGGGTCTCCCGATCAGCGGCGCCAAAGTGCCAAAGGCGCCTCCTCTTAAGAGGATCCAAAGACCGAATTGGAGCGACAGGACAGGAAACAGATATGGATTGTGGTCGGAGGAGCTCAACAGAGGAAAAGTTTGACAGAGTAAGAAGGATGAGTTGTGAGAAATAAATCTAGAATGTTGGGCTTATCTCCAAGGTGATCGGGGATACGAGTAGGGTGCTATACAATCTGCTCTAGGTCATTCAGGATAGAGAAATTGTAAGCTAGTTCACGAAGAGTGTCAGTGAAATGGGAGGAAAGCCAAAGGTAGTGGTGAACATTGAAATCTCCTAAAATGAAGATTTCAGAGAAATGAAAATAGAATAGAATGTATTCCACTTTGAAAGTAAGGTAGTCAAATAGTTTTGGACTACCGTTTATAGTCTATCCACTAGTTAAGCTGAATATGAAACTAGTTACCCTACCGTCATTACGAAACGCGCGATTAGCCATATGATTTATTTCCCTTCCCAAAAATGTAATCTATTTTCTAAAATCACAAAATGAAACTAGTTATATGATTTAAAAGTAAAACAAGCAATTAAGTCATTTGACATGTTTCATGAAAATGAAATAAGTCAATTTATTTTTCATCACCAAGTGAGGGATTTGTCCCAAGCCTAGCTCAAATTGACTATTCCAGGATTAATGACTAGTTACAATTCTCTTAGATCAAATAACTCACAAAGTCAATTTTGAAACTGGATGCGTCTGTTGGCGTGGTTAACACAGTCTTATGAACTAAACACTTTATTTTAGGTGTTTAATTTAATACTCATATTTTATCCAGATGAATCAATCTTCCATCATGTTATATCACTCATTACAATCACAAAAGTACGAAACAGAACGGATTACCATTTAAATAAAGTAAATGATGTATGAAGTATTTATTTTGTTTTATAACAATAATCCCAGCAAGAAATGGGATGTTTAGTAAAATTCATAAGCATTTAGTAAACTTTAATAAAACGTTTATCACGTTCGCTAAACGGCCCATTTCTTGCTGGAAAAAAAGAAAGTAGCTATTGTTCCCTTCTTGCATCTAAAATAGCAGTTAAGAACTAATCCTAACTCAGTCTCCTCCAACCGGAGTGCCGGATGCAAATGTCTCCCATGAGTGCTACGTGAAAGTGCCTCCTAGGAATGCCGCGAAATTTCATGAACATGGCAAAAATAAGTAATTTAAAGTTGAAAAGTTACTAAAGATATCCAAATTTCAAATGAAACAAACCATTCGTGATTTACTACATTCATATGGAAACTGTACTGGCTCATTTTGAAGTTACGTGGTTTTTCCGGAAGAGGGGGGTTAAACACTTTGAGACGAAAATCCTTTGGTGCCGCAAAAGAAGAACAGGTGGTATTGGGGTGCCTTGAGACAGCAAAGGTTGAGAATTATTTTCCTAACTTTTCATTCTTTAATAAAGTACTTCCAAAAAAATAAATAAATTGTATTTTTAATTTATATTTAATAATTTAAATATATTCTATATTTATTAAGTTTTAAAATTAAAATTTCCTCTTCTCTGCGTGACATTTTAGTCGGTTTTAAAGCTACGTAACTCTTTAACGGGAATAAGAATGAAAATTCACCCTAAAAATCTTGCTTTTTATGCAGTGTATCTCATTATTGTTCATCCTTTCGATGTAAGACATTTTCCATACTGTAACGTTTCGGTGTCAGAATTTTATTTCTATACGTATTGAAAGATCTGTAATGTCACGCTACTAGTTTGTGCAATGGTATCTGAAACTCTTGCGGGAAGTCTTTCATAAAAGGGCGTAATATTGAAAAAAATAAAAAATATTTTACTTACAAGTTTCGCCTGAATATGATAAACCTGAATTGATTTTTTAAGATTCAATTATTTTTAGGGTTTTTAGTTCAAAGAACCAAATCACAAACCAGCCAGTGGCGGTGGCTTAGTGGGTAACACCTTTTCTTATATATATATAATTATATATATATATATATTCATTATTATACAAGAATTAACTTTGTTTTTCATGGAAGAAATTAAAAATTATATTCTCAGTTCAGGTTTTGACACACACACGCTTAATATGTAATAAAGCATTTACGATCCCTGTACACAAATGGCTACAAACACCCACTCCAACATAAATCAATAAGAGCACATTTACAGACAAAAGTTTTTGCATATGGCTGCTGCAAATGTATGAAGACTTAACAACCTTTTAGAAGCATGTACATATATCCTATTCATCTCGAAATGAATTGGTATAGAACATTTACGGATGAAAGGTCTCGTATTTGCGCCTTCCCTTCCGTAACGCTAGAAGGTAAGTCAGTGTACATAAATCAAGTCCTTAATGGTGTTTGTCTAGAGCCAATTACATCTCGTTACTGTCGTGAGATGTGAACGCCGCTATTTTATAACTTCAATTCTTGCTCCGCTCTAATTCCGGCTTCTGCGTGTTCGCGGATTATTTGGTATGCCGAACGAAGCTATATTTGTATAAGCGAAGATTAAAATGAACAATTAAATGAATTAAAAATGGAACGCGAAAGAGTTGAAGTTATAAATTATTCCTTACAATTTATTTGCATGCGTGGTTCTCGTTGTAAAATGTGTACTTGCATTGTAAATTGCATAAATATTCTCTCTTAATGTATAACTTATGGAGATTCCTTTTACAGATTTTAAGAAGAGTATCGAAACAGTTAGATCAGATAAGAAAACTCAGGTTAAGATATATAACTGATACGAGAATCATTATTAACGCAGTTTATTAACTTGATCCATTCCATATGTTTCGTGTTAAAAATGTTACTCGCAGATACTATTTTTTGGTTTTCATTTATTTTTTACCAATTTTCGTTATTTTCTTTATTACACGAGCGATTTATCGATATTTTCACTAAGCGCGAAATAGTGTTCATTGACAACTTTAAACGGAATTCTTGATATTTGCAATTAGTAGTTAAAGTAATTTAAGTTATTTATTACTGTACTTCATCATAACAAATGAGAAAGCACTTCTTTAAACCACGTAATTAGTTAAGGACAGTGTATATATATATATATATATATATATATATATATATATATACAGCGTTGCTGACTACGAATCCATCGGCCCCGGGATCGAGACCCGGTGACGGCAGGCGGCGCGCCTCAAATCCCAGCTGTTCATCCTTCCACACAATAAAAAAATTGGTTGGTTGATAAATGGGCATCCTGGTTAGACTAGTGGTTAAGACGCTGGGCGTGCTTCGGATTCCACGTTAAAGTGTAGGTCTAACGTGGAGTGACAGGCCTGACCTTCGTCAGAATGACCAATTCGGGGGGAAGCAAAACCAAGGATTTATATATATTATATATATATATATATATATATATAGAGAGAGAGAGAGAGAGAGAGAGAGAGAGAGAGAGAGAGAGAGAGAGAGAATACGAGTTTTAATACAGGGTGTACATAAAGTCAGGATCTATTTTTGTGAAGCACTTGGAAATTATATGGAATTCAATCATAAAATGATAAAGTGGTAACATTTATTAAATAATTAAGAGTAGGATTCGACGTGACGCCCATCATTATCCCTGCACAGCTCAAATCGTTCCGCAGCATTTCTAAACACATTCTGGAGCATTTGCGGGGTTATGTTATCTGCAGCAGTTCGTATACGTGTACGTAAGTTTTCAAGACTCGTAATCTTCGTCTGATAGACGTGCGATTTGATAAAGCCCCATGCAAAGAAATCTAAAGGGGTTAAATCTGGTGATCTCGCTGGCCAAGGTCTTTTGTTGCTTCCGCGTCCGATCCAGCGATTTGGAAAACGTCCATTTAGATAATCCTGAACAATTTTGGCATAGTGACAAGGAGCACCATCATGTTGATAGACGACGGGGATAGGATTGTTAGTACCGTCGTCTATCAACATGATGGTGCTCCTTGTCACTATGCCAAAATTGTTCAGGATTATCTAAATGGACGTTTTCCAAATCTCTGGATCGGACGCGGAAGCAACAGACCTTGGCCAGCGAGATCACCAGATTTAACCCCTTTAGATTTCTTTGCATGGGGCTTTATCAATCGCACGTCTATCAGACGAAGATTACGAGTCTTGAAAACTTACGTACACGTATACGAACTGCTGCAGATAACATAACCCCGCAAATGCTCCAGAATGTGTTTAGAAATGCTGCGGAACGATTTGAGCTGTGCAGGGATACTGATGGGCGTCACGTCGAATCCTACTCTTAATTATTTAATAAATATTACCACTTTATCATTTTATGATTGAATTCCATATAATTTCCAAGTGCTTCACAAAAAAGATCCTGACTTTATGTACACCCGTTACTTTATGAACACTGTATTTCATCTATATGAATCAGTAGTATATGCGCACTGGTATAACAAGGTGCAGATTAAGTCCTAAAAACGGGAGAAATACCGGGCATCCTGAAGAGCGCGAACATAGTCCCAATATATAAAGGAGGAGATCGATCCGAGGCCAAAAACTATAGGCCAGTGTCGCTTACATCTCATCTCACTAAAATATTTGAAAGAATAGTTAGACAGAAAATCTATGACTTTTTGGAAACTCGGAAAAAATTCAATGATAACCAACACGGGTTTCGGTCAGGCAGATCATGCCTATCACAACTAATGGAACATTACAACAACATTATTGATTCACTTGAAAGTAATGAAAACTATGATGTACTATACACAGACTTTGCTAAACCGTTCGACAACTGTGACCACGGAATCATAATACATAAACTGAAATATATGGGAATAACAGGAAAAGTAGGGAAATGGATATATGATTTCCTTAGTGAGCGGAGGCAAGTCGTTACAGTACAAGGAGTATCTTCATCAGAATCAGAGGTCCTCAGCTCGGTACCACAAGGAACAGTATTAGCTCCACTACTCTTCATAATCATGCTAACTGAGATAGATGAGGACGTTACCAGAGACAGCAGAGTAACATCCTTTGCGGATGACACAAAGATCAGTAGAAAAATAAGAAACCCAGAAGACATAGGATCTCTACAAACCGACATAAACAAAATCTACAAGTGGACCGAAGACAACAATATGAAGTTTAACACCGAGAAATTTCAGCTATTACGGTACGGAAAAAGAGAAGACCTAAAGTCCATGGAATATTATACCCCAAATGGAGAGGAAATTCAGAGAAATTCCAGAGCAAAAGATTTAGGGGTTGTAATGACAGATGATGCGAAATTTGAAACACAAAATAAGATAGCAGTAAACAGAGCAAAGAGAATAACGGGTCAGATATTGAGAACCTTTAAACGAAGGGATAGGAATGTAATGATTCCTCTACTGAAAACCCTGATAATACCCAAATTGGAATACTGCTCGGTCTTAACATCCCCATATAAAAAAGAAGACATTAGACAGCTGGAGGGGATCCAAAGAAGCTTCACAGCCAAGATCAGAGTGCAAAGAACTAAATTACTGGGAAAGGTTACGAGAACTAGACCTATATTCACTGGAAAGGAGAAGAGAGAGATACACCATTATTTACACTTGGAAAATAATGGAGAAACTAGTCCCTAATCTTACTCTGAATCCCATAACTCCCCAAACAACGGTGGAAAGTAGAAGCGGTAGACTGTGTCGTATTCCCAAATTGAAGGCGAGACAGGGAACATCCTTAACCCTGAAAGAAAATAGTTTTGTGGTGAGAGGACCAAAACTGTTTAATCTTTGCCCAAAGATCTAAGAAAAAAGAAGGGAGTTGCAGTGGAAATCTTCAAAAGAAGACTAGACGCCTGGCTCAGAACAATCCCCGATGAGCCGGGCGTACCTGGCTATGTGAGGTGGAGAGCGCAAGAATCCAACTCACTACTTCACCAGGCCAACTCGAGAGGAGGGGCGACAAGCTTGACCTTCGCGAAATGAGAAATCATCGCGCGGAACCTTTGTAAGGTTGTAAGGTAAGGTATAGAGAGAGAGAGAGAGAGAGAGAGAGAGAAAGAATACGAGTTTTAATACTTTATGAACACTGTATTTCATCTATATGAATCAGTAGTATATGCGCACTGGTATAACAAGTTGCAGATTAAGTCCTAAAAACGTCTTTGCGTGATTCCGTGTCTCCGGTCCTCACTTAGTGGTTCCTTCTTTAACAAGAACGTTTCCTTCTCAAATTAATTAATCAAACATTCCTCTTTTCAGCTGCTGAAAACCCCTTTCCAGCCTCTCTTCCTGTCAGTTAAGGCAAGAGAGTTCTCAACCCTCGTCGTCTTAAACTAATGAAGCTGTCTTACCCGTGATACCTGATAGGTGAAAACAATGCGAGCGAGATAAAACTGGTAAAAAAAAATATATTCGGAGGGTGGAGCTGGCTACGCCCTCAGTAGGGGTCCTACACGAACCGGGATAATGATTCCCCCTTGTGACTTCTCGTCCATCGTTTATTCCATGTATAGTCTTTGTTTCGAATAGTTTGTACAAGTAATTCCTTGAGTGACGTCTCTGGAAGATGATGATCTGTGAAGCTACGAGAACGACGCGATATCAAGCATGGCTTAAAAGAATACTTGAATTTATGATGAGGAAGGGAAAAGCCACTCGAAGAAAACAAATGAAATAAAGAAAATAAAAGATAAATTAATGGGGGTTTTGCTTAAAGAAAGGTAAATGGTATATAAAAAAAATTAAAACTCCATTTGAGGTCGGTCATTTAATTAAAATTTAATTGAAAAAGAATTACGTATAATTACATTAATTAAGTGAAACGCATGAAAAAGAATGCCTTTACTACAATATACATAAGATTTATCAATCAAATGCCTGGCAGGGTCTTCGTTCACTGTCGCAACAAAACGTTGGTGAAGCTAACTTGTTTTTAAGCATTTTTTCCACATTTTAGTTTCATTAATAATTTTTTACATTAAACATTACATAAAGGCAAAATTAAAATTAAAATTTACACACTTTAAAAGTAAATTTTAAATCAATTTGGAATTTTTTTTTTGTCTGAGTGCTTTTTTTTTGTTTTGTAATCGATCATTATGAAATGCATTTAAAAAAAAAAAAAATTACCGGTTCTCGTAAGGTAATTAAGAGAATATACAGTATAAGCAAAATTATATTGTAATTATTACGCATTTGATTTAATAGAAAAGTAATATATCAGTATCATGATCATCGTAATAGGGGTATTTGTTCAACACACACACACACACTTACTTATATCTCTCTCTCTCATTTGCCATTACTTATTCGGACTATAGTGAATTTAATTTTCCCAGAAGAGTTCCTTGTTCCATGCACGGTCTGTGTGTATCATAAAAAAACTTGAGGACCATTCTGAGTTCAATCCCATATATATATATATATATATATATATATATATATATATATATATATATATATATAAATATAAAAGTGTGTGTGTGTGTGTGTGTGTGTGTGTGTGTGTATGTGTGTGTTTAAGGTACCATATGGTACCTCCTAAAATTACCTACTATCGACATGATTTACGAGTCAGTGAATGGTTTTGCTATATTGCTTATAATAGTAGAGAAAACATTATATAATGTTCTTTCATTGAAATATGAAGACCATGAGACCATGCATTGATAAGGATTTCTATACATTTGTGTTATGTGCTACTCGAAAATATTAAGAGGTCATTTTATTAATGCGTGTGAAGTTATAACTGTAGGTCGGATTAAAATACAAAAAAACACGTTAAGTAACCTGAAGGGAAAGGGCCCATGCAGATAGACCGCTTCTTTTTCTCAGGGATTTTCCCAACGTGATATTGCAAAAAAACTGGAATGCTCCATATGGTAGTCCAAACGACATTGAAAAATGTCCAAGAAACAAAATCTCGCAAATCACGCAGTGGTCGGGAAAGGTTGACAACGCATCGTGAGGACGTGTATTTAAAACGCCTCTCTCTCAGAGACATTAGAACAAAAAATATCTTCCGATTCGCGGAAGATGAACTCAGACAAAGAGAAGACAAGAAAATGCCTAGGTCGTCTGAGTTCACGAGTAAGAAAAACTTAACGGAGCAAGAAAACACGAGAGTTGTGCTTCTAAACATCAGACGAAGGTGTTTTAGTCCGACCCACGAAAGCGAGTTTGAGGTAAGTTAGCAATGCATTAATTAAGATAAAAATAAAATACCTGTTGGTCGAACTTTATTCAACTTGTTCCAAAACACCTACATTATTGTATGAACCATAATTTTCACGATCTTTCTTGCATAGTTTCTGGAATCTCTGGTACACTAAAATTGTCCGCTGTGCGTAGCTTAGATCCGATCGGAAAAAAGGACTAACCATACTCCAGAAAATATAAAATATTTCAAGGGTACATATATACTAGTAGGTCGATAGTAGATAGAGAGTAGCAGAAACGATTGTTTTCTTGACAAAACGTGCCCTCTGGGACTAAGTGAAAAATACAAAGAGTGCACTTCCAGAAATTAAAGAAAACCCAGAGGGCCAGAGTGTAAATTATAAAGTCCTTGTTTTTCAGCTCGGATCTAAGGTACATACAGCAGACAGTTTTTAGAGTATATCGTCTATGCGAGAAGAATGTCGTTAGTGGGAGCTGGCAAAGTATTTTTATGTGAACGTCGAAGACGGATGAATGCCACGATATATACAAATGTTACAACAGATGTTGTAGTACTCCATCGATAAAATACTTCAACCTTCCACGAAAACAAATGTCCTATATTCCAATATTTTTTTATTTCCATATCTTGTATAGAAAATTAGTATGTAGGTAATGGTTTACCACAATAATAAATATATTAATAAGCATGTTAACGTATACGTGCTTTCCTTACAATTATTCCATGTTTTCAAAGATGATATTAGTAGTCTTCTCCCTACAATTTTGGTTAAATGGTACTACCTTCCATACTCAGTGGTAGTAATTAGAAAACAATGCTGGCAAACTGTGGTATGTGGATCTAAACCTACACACAAAACAGAAATTAGTCAGGTGGCCCACAAAATAAAAGATCTATCGAGGTGTCCGAGGAGACCATTCCAAATTGTTCGTATAACAGTGGATTTTGATTGACTATTGTATGTACAGGGTGGGGCACGGGAACCAAGTGTTTTTGGAATAATCAGGAAAATGATATTTATTTTTGTAAAGAAAATATATTGGTAGAACAACATTCGTAAGAACATAGCATTTCATGTCATAATAATCATGTACCGAAAATTATATCTGGCATATGATGTCCTTGGCCGTCGACGCATTGTTGAAGGCGTTTACGAAAATTGGCCTCCACTCTTCCCAGCAGGTCTCTGTTGATTTGGATGATTTGTTGACGGATCGCTTCCTTCAATGCATCTAATGTACGGGGCTTGTCCTCGTAGACACGTGACTTGAGGTACCCCCATAGAAAGAAGTCACATGTGGACAAGTCAGGGGACCGAGGGGGCCATGCAATGTCACCAAATCTCGAAATGAGATGGTTGGGAAACAGGGGGCGAAGAACAGCCATTGACGCTCTGGCGGTGTGTGGCGTGGCCCCATCTTGCTGAAACCACAAATGTCGACGAGCAATACGCCTTCTTCGTAACTCAGGGATGAAAAAGGTGTTCCCCATCTCAATGTAACGCCCAGATGTTATGGTAACGGTAACCCCATTTTGTTCGAAGAAATAGGGACCGATGACGCCAAACTTTCCCACCGCGCACCAAACTGTAACCTTAGGGCTATGCAGCGGTTTTTCATGGAGTTGTCGCGGATTTTCAGCAGCCCAATACCGACAGTTTTGATTGTTGACTGCCCCATTAAGGTGGAAATGGGCTTCATCACTCATTACCACCATCATGTTTTCATTCTGCTCATAAAGTGCAAGCATTTCCTGTGCAAAATTCAGTCGTTGGGGGCAATCGTTTACATTCAATTCCTGCACCATCGCTAACTTGTATGGGTGAAAATGTAATTCTTCATGCAAAATCCGTCTAACAGTACGATTGCTGATTCCGAGTGCAGCTGAATGTCTCCGAGCAGAGCGGCCTCGGCTTTGCAACATCGCTTGTCTGACCCTTTCAACGTTCTCTGGAGTACGCACAGTGCGTTGCGGCCCCTTCGGTTTTGTTTTCATTATTGAGCCTCCTGTTCGAAGATTGTTAACCCAACGTAAGATTGTGTCACGAGCGGGAACAGAGTCATTTCGATGAATGTTGAATCTGCGGCGAAACGCACGCTGAACTGCTGTCACTGACTCGCCACTCCTAACAAAATGATCATACGCGAACATGCGGTGTTCTAACGTCCACTGCTCCATGATGGCACCTGAAAGATAAAGGTGAGTGTTAGTTAAAGTTAAATGCTATGAACCCAGGAATGGAATGCTACCTACCGCACGCCCCTCTCATTCCTAATGGCCGATTACTAGCTATTCAAAAAACACTTGATTCCCGTGCCCCACCCTGTACATGGCACATTACAGACTTGGGCAAAGTCATTAAACTTAAGCATGGTCTAAAGTTTACCATACTAAAACAAGTCCAAAGGTGTACCAGACGACCAATTTCTGTTTTGTATGTGAAAAGAGTAACAACCACTGGTGTAATGTATCGGGTAGTTTTTTAAACATCTGACACTGTAAAAGGTTTGTATTTTTTTATTAACTGAAGTGAAAGCATGTAATTTTACTGTACCTTCTCTACACATAGGGCAATTAGTCTCTTATTGCAAAACATGCTCTATGTGATATCTTCCCTGACGATGCTTTTTTTTGTGCAGGGAGGGGCCAAGGGCAAATGTCCGCAAAAGCGCCCCTCCCATAGAAGAAGAAGAGAGACAAAATCAAGGTCCGGGGTTTTCGAGATGCCTAGATACTGCATTTTGAAAGATGGGAGGTCATAGACAGGAGGAAAGATGGATTGAGGAAGATTGTTCCAGAGTTGACCGGTTGAGTAGATGACTGAAAATACCGATTAACCCTTGTATTAGAAGTTGGACAGAAAAGGAATGAGAAAGTGTAGAAAGTCTGGTACTGCGTGCCCTCCTTAAAAGAGGAGGCATGAAGTTAGAGAATTCAGAAGAGCAATGTCCCTTATAATAGCGATAATAAAGAAAGAGTGAAGCAGCATTGCGACGAAGAGAGATTGAAGACAATCAGTAAAAGGCGGGGAATTGATAAGACGAAAAGCCTTTGATTCCACCCTGTCAAGTACGGCTATGTGGGTTGAGCCACCATACACACGAGAAGCATATTCCATACAGGGGCGAACAAGGCTCCTGTACAGAGACAGCAACTGAGTGGGGATGAAGAAACAGCGGAGGCGGTACAGCATACCTAACCTCTTAGATGCTGTTTTAGAAAGAGAGTATATGTGATGTTTCCAGGAAAGATCATGAGAAAAGGAAAAACCAACAGTGTTAAGAGAATAGGAAGGATTGAGTTGTGTGTTGTTGAAGGTAAGGGGATAGTTGTGCAGAAGAGTGTGACGAGTAGACAGATGGAGGAACTGAGTTTTTAACCCAATCAGATGTAGCAGAAAGATCAGAGGTCAGGTGTCCCATAGCCGTCCTACACGAATCATGAAGTGACTGCTGTGAGGGACGCTTTGGGAAGCGGGTGGAAAAGTGAAGAGTGGAATCATCGGCATAGGAGTGAATAGGAGAGGAAGTGCGAATTAAAATATCATTAATAAATAAAAGGAAAAGAGTGGGTGACAGAACAGAACCCTGAGGAACACTGTTCTTAATAGCTTTAGGAGAAGAACAGTGACCACTACAATTGCAGCTATAGATCAGCCAGAGAGGAAATTAGAGATGAAGGAACAGATAGAAGGATAGAAACCGAAGGAGGGCAGTTTGGAAATTAAAGATCTGTGCCAGATTCTATCAAAAGCTTTCGATATGTCTAGTGCAATAGCAAAAGTTTCACCGAAATCCCGAAAGGAGGATGACCAAGAGTCAGAGAGATATGCAAGAAGATCGCCAGTAGAGCGTCCCTTGCCTGGAATCCGTACTGACGATCTGAAAGAAGAGTGTGAGAAGAAAGGTGTTTAAGAATCTTCCTATTAAGGATAGATTCAAAAACTTTAGAAAGGCAAGAAATCAAAGCGATTGGACGATAGTTGGAGGGTTGAGAGCAGTCACCCTTCTTTGGTACAGGCTGAATGAAAGCGAACTTCCAGCCGGAAGGAAAAGTACCAGATGAGAGACAAAGACGAAAGAGTTCGCCTAGCGGGGTGTCAGCACAGAAGCACGGTTCTTAAGAACAACAGTAGTAACACCATCAGGACCATACGCCTTCCTAGAGTTGAGCCCAGATAGGGCAGAAAAAACATCCTTAGAAGAGATTCTAATTTGAGACATAATAAAGTCAGAGGGGGTAGTAGATGGAGGAACAGCACCGGAATCGTCCAGGGTTGAATTGTAAGCGAACGTTTGAGCGAAGAGTTCAGCTTTGTCAGGAGAAGAGATGGCAACTGTGCCGTCGGAATGGAAAAGAAGAGGGAAAGAAGAGGAAGTAAAGTTGTTGAAGAGGTTCTTAGCAAGATGCCACAAAGAGTGAGAAGAATTAGAATTGGATAGATTTTCACATTTTTGTCGGATGAAGGAATTTTTGACGAGTCGAAGAACAGATTTTTCACGATTCCGGGCAGAAATGTAAGCTGAGTGAGAAGCAGGAGTTGGATGGCGACGGTACTCTCTGAAAGCCTCCTCTCTGTTGCAGATAGCATTAGAACAAGTAAAGTTAAACCAAGGTTTTTTTGCATTAGTCGTAGGAATAGAATATGGAATGTACGCCTCCATGCCCGAGAGAATCACCTCTGTGATGCGCTCAGCACACCCAGAAGGGCCCCGGCCACGGAAGCAGTAATCATTCCATGGGAAATCACAGAAGTACTGCCTAAGGGCTCCCGATCAGCGGCGCCGAAGTGCTAAAGGCGCCTCCTCTTGGGAGGATCCAAGGCCGAATTGGAGCCATAGGACAGGAAACAGATATAAAATTGTGATCGGAGGAGCCCAACCGAGAAAAAAGTTTCACAGAGTAAGAAGAAGGATGAGAGGTAAGAATAAATCCAGAATGTTGGGCCTATCTCCAAGGTGATCGGGGATACGAGTAGGGTGCTGTACAATCTGCTCTAGGTCATTTAGGATAGAAAAGTTGTAAGCTAGTTCACCAGTGATGTCAGTGAAATGGGAGGAAAGCCAAAAGTGGTAGTGAACACTGAAATCTCCTAAAATGGAGATTTCAGCAAAGGGAGAGCGGGAAAGAATGTATTCCACTTCGGAAGTGAGGAAGTCAAAGAATTTTGGATAGTCCGTAGAATTAAGAGAAAGGTGAAAAGCACATATGTATTTAGTTTGAGATTGGTATGTAAGTCGTCACCAGAGGGTATAGAATTCGGAAGATTTGAGTTCGGAAATACAAGAACAAGATAGGTCATTGCGTACATATACGCAACATCCACCTTTGGAGTGAAATTGAGTATAGAGAAAGTAAGAGGGTACAGAGGGTAAGAAAAGTGAATCAGACAGAGGTCCAGAACATCTCGAATGGGGGCATGGGCGCCCGCAGGTAGGGGCAAGGGGGGGCGCTTGCCCCCCCCTGGAAATGCCAAGAAAATATATTAAATATTTTCTAAGAAAATATTTATATCCTAAATTTGCTGAAAAGTATCCAACTGCCTCCTAAAGGGTGAAAATTTTTATTTGTGTGCATGATAAAAGGTTGCTACCTTTTTATTTGTTCACCGGAAGAAAATCAACTCCAACAAAACTGATTTTATGGAAAAGGTTGTTCATAATTTTGGTAGTGACCGCAGACGACTACAATTCCTATTCAAATGAGCAGTGTAGGTGATGCTCGAAACACCGTTTTCAAATTAGGTACAATATTTACTTCAGTGTGCTTTTTTCTTCATTCTATCATGTTTCTGTTATAAATAAAATAAATGATTGTTATCATGTGCATTGTATGTATATACAATATATATTTGCATTTTCCATTACAGAAAATGCAACACTAAACTTGCTTAGAATTAACCTGCTGGTTCCTAAGGGGTCAAAAGTTTTTTGCTTGCTCCGGTCCCTACCTATTAATACATTAAATTTTGCCCCCCCTTGGAAAAAATCCTGCGGGCGCCCATGAATGGGGGGTAGCAGATCCAGCACCATTGCTGGGCTGCGTTCCCTTTATCGGCAGGGTGGGGGAGCCAGAAGTGGGGACATTTATGGTCCCCTCCCCATGGGACTCCGAAGCGCTTGAAGTTGATACCATTTTTTTTTTTTAATTTTGAAAAGATTATGTAGTGTGTAAGATGCATGTGTATGTAGTGAGGAATAGGGAGAGAAGTGTGTGTTTGAGAGCATGCTCGACTGCTCGCAGTGTAGATGAGACAGAAAAAGATCAGCTAAGGAGGACAGTGACAGGAAAAACTGGAGTTCCAGCACTCCCTATCTTCTGTTTACCGTACCCCCCGCCCACCCGGAGTACTTCCCTGGTCGATTGGTGTCTCCAATCTCCTCTTTACACGTTACTTTTGTCCGAAAAGTCTTGTCTAACAGATTTCCAGGGTTTATGATGAAGGAATATCACGGCCACCAACATCACCAGATCTAAACCCCTGTGACTTTTATCTCTGGGATTATTTCAAAGGCAGAGTGTTTAAACAAAATCCACACACAATAGAAGAATTGAAAGCATCAACTGAACAAGAAATTTCTCAGATTTCAACAGGTACTCTGTCGAAAGTACTGCAAAATTTTGTTGTTTGTTGTTTGTTTTGCACTAAGGGACTAATTCCCCATATGTAGAGAAGGTACAGTAAAAATTGCATGATTTTATTTCAGTTAATAAAAAAATACAAACATTTTAAAGTGTCACATGTTTTAAAAAACCCAGATATATAATTTAATAATAATTTTTGAAGTGTGTTTAATATCTTTGGCCAAGGATATAGATCTATACTGTATATACTCTCTCTCTCTCTCTCTCTCTCTCTCTCTCTCTCTCTCTCTCTCTATCTATATATATATATATATATATATATAATATTAGGGTGTCACTAGGTAATAGGGGGAAAATTAAACGATGGATATTTTCCTATGACACCCCCTAAATTTGTTCCATTTGGTGTAAAACATACGGAAGAGAAATTTGGTCCTGATTGGTCATCATTTAAAGGTCGCCCTCGTCACTGAAAACAAGACCCATTTGTTGACGTCAACAAGCTGTTCAGTGTTCACAGCTTGGGCCGAACCAGATAATAAAAAAACAAGGCAATTTGGTGAAGTAACGAAAGTAAGACACTTAAAAACGCAAAGAATACAAACAGTTTATTATATAATCAAAATAGAAGACATAATTTGGCGAATAATGGTCTCTCTCTCTCTCTCTCTCTCTCTCTCTCTCTCTCTCTCTCTCTCTCTCTCTCTCTCTCTCTCTCTATATATATATATTAGGGTGTCACTAGGTAATAGGGGGAAAATTAAACGATGGATATTTTCCTATGACACCCCCTAAATTTGTTCCATTTGGTGTAAAACATACGGAAGAGAAATTTGGTCCTGATTGGTCATCATTTAAAGGTCGCCCTCGTCACTGAAAACAAGACCCATTTGTTGACGTCAACAAGCTGTTCAGTGTTCACAGCTTGGGCCGAACCAGATAATAAAAAACAAGGCAATTTGGTGAAGTAACGAAAGTAAGACACTTAAAAACGCAAAGAATACAAACAGTTTATTATATAATCAAAATAGAAGACATAATTTGGCGAATAATGGTACAAAATGGAGAGGCAACAAAAGCAAAACTTTGAGAAATAAAATACATATACAGTAGCAGAATAATTGGTGCTCATACGCTGATCAGTGATTAGTTCTTTCGCGTCCTCACTAATGCTGATTTGTTCGGAGCTGGGTGTTGCTTTCTGTGGTCAGTGACAACTTGAACGAGGAACTGGAGCTGTTCTTCTTTCACTGTCAACTTTCCGTTCAGCTCCTTCACCAGAGCCACGGCCCGTTCTGCTCTGTCGTTCACCACTGCAAGTTTGGAGACCACATCCCGAGCTTGCACGTATTCAGAGTTTGACGTCCATGAACTGGGATGGTGGAGCAGAAAGCAATCTGGCAACTGAAGTTTTGAGAAGAATCCTCGGGTGTTCTTTGTGATCAGTTGCTCCAGTCCTTTGCTGTCACTGAGGAACATAGTATCAAGAACCAAAGGTCGTTTTGGCGGCATGTGAGGGGCTTCTTGATCTAACGCTGCAACCATGCTGCACTTCACTTCCATCGATATCCTCTCATCAAAGAACGCCAGACCCACTGCCTCCTCCGAATGGTACCACAGGTGCGCAGACAGCTTCTTGGTGGTACCATCAGAGATCTTCTTGTGCGGGTATCGAAGGAGCGTCCTCATCAATTCCCAATCATTCAGCGGAGCTTCGATGGACAGATGAGCTGTTGCCCACGCTTTCATGTAAACTAGAACAGAAAAGAGGCAGATATCTCGAATTCCGCGTTCCTCAGTGTTCGTCAGTTTAAACTGTCTTCGGAAGAGCCAGATCTTGATGGCATAGAGCCCCTTAGCCATCCATCTCGCCCGGTGCATAGCACCAGGGGCGCGGAAGTTTAGTCCCTTGTATGGAACTCCTCCAAGAAAGATGACGGAAAGATCGAGGAATTCCTGATAGTCATCACGAACTTGAAGTGCTTGTGATTTTGCAAACTCAATGAGCTCCGTTCTATGCTTAAAAATAGCTGTTTGGTGAACGCATCTGTGTCCGCAGTTTGGAACTGTTGCTGGTCAATGCGGGTCCAATAATCATGGAAGCGCTTGAAAAGCAGAATTTCTGGACCGGTAGATACTGAATCTAGCGATGCTGCGAATGCCGCCTGTAGCACCAACTCCAGTACATGGTGTCTGCACGCGCAGTGTAACAGGTCACGTCCAACTTTTTCTTCCAGAAGAACACAAGTTCCTCCACGGTGTGCCTGTGTTTGTCGCGGTTGTGTCGAAACACATAGATTTGACATGATCGGTCACTCCCCATTCATTCAGGCAATCTATGATGGCATTTGTTTGTGCCAGCGCGGTTCCTGACAGAAGTTTTGGCACCCCGAGGAGCTGCTCTGTCCCGGAGCCAGATACAAGAATAGGTAAGCGGTCAACATATTCTCGTGACGTCAGATCTTGCATGAGTTTTCCTTCCCAGTGAACAGTCAACGGACTATTGCCTTGGAACTCGCTCTTCAGTTGCCGAGCCTTAAGGGTACGGAATTTTTCACGCTGACGATGAATGGATCCACGATTGATGTAGTCGCTAGCATCATGCCCTAAGCTGGAAGCTGCCTCAAACAGCAGATATGTGGCCTTTCTTGACGAGAGTTGCGTGCGATCAAACGCTGCCGCCAATTCCGATGTCATGATGTTCTTCGTTGCTCTTTGTTTAGACGCTAACGAACCACCACATGCTCCTTTTTCTTCGCTATCATCTGAGCTGGAGGATGAGGACTCCAAAACCGCTTCGTTGGATACTGCCTCCATTTCAGCTGCTGATCGCTTTCTTCGTTTCTCCTCTTCCTCCCGACGTCGAGTACAATCTTTGACTTGGCGCTGATGGGTCATGTCCAAACCTGCCATTGAACCTGGACGTCCTTTCTGGCGCTGCTGCTGAAGGAACTCCCAATCCTCTGGGTACTTGACCAATTTCTCACAATCAGCGTGGGCGATGTCAAAGAGACGATCGAGGCGATCAATGAATTCTTTTTCTTTCGTCTTGTGTGAATCGCTCGTCCTTGAGGCGTGTTTTTTGAGTCCTTTCCACTCCTCGAAGACTTTATCCAGTTTGCTGACGCAGTGTGTCTCGAGTCTGGTTGGAATGTGAGTTTTCTCCCAGAAGGACATCACTGCTCGAAGTGACTTCCTCAACGCGTCACGTATTGTCATTTTCTTTTCATGGTGAAGGTAAAGGAAGTAACCGAATGCTTGCCTGTAGGAAGGAAGCTTGCATCCTTTCACCTCATCAACCGCTGCCCCTAATAGGTATATACACTTCCGGGTTTCCATCACCAGAAATCACGTAGCTGAAATGAGAAACGGTGAATCGTTAAGTATTGTTCACTTTATTTCTCAGATATTCAGACACACACATATATAGAGATATATAGATATCTAATGAACGATTATGGAGACGCCGCGCAAGCATTAAATTTTGGAAGGCGGGGGCGACCTTTTATAGTTATTCAAATAAAAAGATTTTTCAGTCACCATGTTTTTTTTACTAATGGAATAGATTCGCGGGGTGTCAGCATGAAAATTTCAAACTTTGCATTTAAGTGACACCCTAATATATATATATAATATATATATATATATATATATATATATATATATATATATATATATATTAGTGATGTAGCGGATGTCATTTTTTTCACATCCGCGGATGCGGATGCGGATGAGGATGTTTGATTTCAACATCCGCGGATGCGGATGCGGATGTCTACATTTTCGTTATTTTTTAGGATATATTCGAGATTTGTTGTGTTTAACGTATATAATAAGTTATTATATAGAGAGAGCTGTAGCTATAATGTAGTATAATTGATTAATTGTACAATAATTGCTGTACTTTTCCCTGAACATATAAAATAATAGCAAGCATCTAACTAATATAGAAATCAATTAGTGAATTCGTCTGCAAATAAATTCGTTATATTTTGTTGAGTTTCAGCCACAATTAGAAACCATAATTGTGTTACCCGACCTCTTTCCCCAACCTCCACCCTTATAGAAAGAGATCTTTAATTAGCTTGATAACTATTTATATTAAGTTTAAAGTTTTATTAGGCATATTTATAAATGAGTAATTAAAATAAAGTAAACTAAGATGTTCATCGTTTAATATTCAAACTTAATTATAGGAAGGTTATGCTTAAGGAACATTAATTTTCTGCCTTTTCTGCTGCCAGTCTGTTTCTCTTTTCATCATATATTAATCCAGCACTGCTAAATAATCTCTCGCTTGGTACGCTTGTTGGAGGACGTGCTAAATGTTTCCTTGCAAGTTTACTCAAGTATGGATAGATATTCTGCGTATTTTTCCACCAACTAATAGGATTGTCACATGCAGCCAGGCGTTTTTCTTGGTGATAGCTCTCGATCATTTTTACTACATCTTTTGACATCGCGTAGGTCTCGTCATCGCTGCTTGACTCAAGAAACTGAGAGAGAGATTCTGTGATAGATTTGCTTGTTGAAGGTGTTGGTTCTGTCACTGAAACTTTTATTCTTTTGGTGGGTGGCGAAGCGACAAATTCAAGAGATTGAAGCTCTTCAACTGCTTTGCCAAGTGATGATTCAACTCGTTCCAATGTACTAGGTGAAAATAACTTAGCTTTGTAACGTGGATCTAAGTAGGTTGCAAGAGAGTAACTTCATACAAGAACAGCCTCTCGTCTTGTCGCTTGCATCACTTTTGCGCACAATGAACTAGTTCTATTATTATAGTAGAATTTGATAATTTCCGCTTATTAATGACGTTTTATCTCAACGGTCCACATCCGCAAAACATCCGCAGTCCAAAGTGCGGATGCGGATGCGAGAAAATGTGCGGATGTTCCGCGGATGCGGATGCGGATGCGGATGTGACCTACATCACTAATATATATATATATATATATATATATATATATATATATATATATATATATATATATATATATAAATTTATTGGGGTTGTTTAACCTCCTTCGCAACATCTAAGATCATATGACGGAGGGGAACTACAGCTTATATATATATATATATATATATATATATATATATATATATATATATATATATATATATATATATATATAATATATATATATATATATATATATATATATATGAGGGCCACTCAATATATTTTGCCCCACTTTCTTTTTTTTTTCTTTCCAAGTTTCTTTGTAAGTTCCAGAAATTTTGTACACAAGTAGTTACATACCTTTTTTACAAGTTTTATTTTGCCACATAGTCTCCATCCTTTTCTACGGCTTTCCTCCACCTCGAAACAAGGGCCTTTATTCCTTGCTAGTAAAAGTCCGCTGGCTTCCGCTGAAGCCACCTCTTAACCTCCTCAACAACTTCATCGTCACTCTGAAACTTTCTTCCACGATTAACATCCTTCATTAGACCAAACAAATGGAAGTCTGAAGGTGCCAGATCCGGGCTGTATGGAGGGTGGGGTAACACAGTCTAGCGCATTTTTGTGATGGCCTCTCTTGTTTGCAAACTATTGTGTGTTCTTGCGTTATCGTGCAAAAGAAAGACGTCTTCCAGTTTTCTCTCTGGTCGAACTCGCTTTATACGTCTGTGGAGTCTCTGTAGGGTAGGTTGCAATACTGTCTATGCCTCCGAGTTGATTATTTGTCTTTTCTTCATAATGTCCACCAGAATCACTCCTTTCATGTCCCAGACCCAGAAGATGGTGGTCATAATCTTTCCAGCAGAGGGAGCCATTTTTGAACTTTTTCTTGCGTGGGGAGTCTGCGTGATGCCACTCCATGGATTGGCGTTTTGTTTCAGGTTCAAAGTGGTGTACCCAAGTCTCATCCTCAGTCACAATTCGTGAAAGGAAGTCATCCCTTTCTGTCTCGTATCGAACCAACGACGCAGAAGCAATTTCTTTTCTTTGGGCTTTGTGATCTTCAGTCAGTTGGCGAGGAACAAACCGTGAACACACTTTTGAGTATTCCAGTTTCTGAATTATCGTATTCACACTTCCTTCACTAATTCCTAGCTCCACTGATAGCTCCTTGTATGTGACGCGCTGATTTGATCGAATGATGCTATTACCACGTTGCACAGTGTGAGTTGTCGGAGCCGATGCCGGGCGACCGCTGCGTGGCTCATCATCGAGGCTGGCTCTCCCTCTCTCCGATGATCTCACACGTTTAGACCAGCGTCCAACTGTGCTTCGATCAACAACAGCATCTCCGTAAACGTTTTGTAGACGTTTGTGAATATTTCCAACTGTTTCCTTCTCTGCGGTTAAGAACTCGATAACAGCTCTCTGTTTACGACGCACATCACTGTCAGACGCCATTTCGAAACTGTGTTAACCATCGGTTTTATACAAGGGCGTTTAAAAGCGGTTTTATACAAGGAGGGGAGGTTCAAACTGGAGAAATCCAGTTATGTGAATTGCAGAAAGTTCAAACTTACGGCCCAAAAGACATTTGAGGCCCATGGCCCATTATTTAGCTAAGAAAAAAGGGTGGTGCAAAATATATTGAGTGCCCTAATATACTATATATAATTTATATATATATATATATATATATTATATATATATATATATATATATATTATATATATATATATATATATATATATATATATATATATATTTATATATATATATATATATATATATATATATTAATATATATATATATATGTCACAAATTTGCGAGTTCCACACTCGGATTGTTTGACATTTGTTTCAGTCTCAAATATGTCTTTCTACTTATCCTTGATGGCAAGGCATCAAAAAAAAAGAAAATAATAATAATACATCTCGGTGGTTTAGTGGTTAGAGTAGCTGACTACGAATTTATCGGCCCCGGGATCGAGACCTGGTGACAGCAGGCGGCACGCAGCAAAACCCAGCTGTTCATCCTTCCACACAATAAAGAAATTGGTTGGTAGATAAATGGGTACCGTGGGTAGCCTAGTGATTAAGACGCTGGGCTGGTGGTGGGGCGTGGTTTGGATCCCACGTTAAACTGTAGGTCTAAGGTGGAGTGACAAGCTTGACCTTCATCAGAATGAACAATTCGGGCGGAAGAAAAACCAAGGTATCAACCAAGGTAGTAATAATAATAATAATAATAAATAAATAAATGAAATTGTCTTTTATTTGGGGAACATGGTCATAACCAGGCCTTAAGGGCTTTAGGGTAGTAAGAAATATCAGGTAGCGTAATATAGAGTCTATAGTCCATCACATGCTTCATTAAGAAGAAATGTTAAAAAAAAGATTACATACATTTGTATGTATTACGTTGGAAGGTGAGTTGATTATAGCACCGAGGTATCTCGGGGCGACTATAGCGCACCAAAGGAATTATCCAAGTGGGTATTTACTAGTATGGACTGACCAACACATATCATTTTTATGACAAAGGATTTGAATACCTCATTATGGCACTTGGTATACACCAACGGTATAGTAATGAAAAATGACCCGTTTGCGTGTTAACAATACCGCCATTATGAAAGTATTAGACTCACCAACCTAGTCATTTTATCACACTGAAGTGATAATACAGACGTACTTTCATCTTCAGTCTGGATGGATTTAGAATTTAATTAAAATTATAATATTACCATACGCAGAATACTACACATTTAGTGATCATACGCAGGCCACGTCGTGACCAATGTCGTAACGTCGCTTCCCATGGATCAGCGAAGTTAAGCGACATTTGGCCTGGATAGTAGCTGAATGGGGACCGTCCTCCGCGTTCAGATGATGTAGCGACCCGTGGTTCCGATTCCGCGTAAAGCTGTAGATCTCCTCCATCATATGACTTTAGATGTTGCGAAGACGGTTAAACATCACCATCAAACATTTAGCAACCATGTGCCATTATAGTAATCCATGCAGTATTCAGTTGCACGCACGATCTGAGATCAACTAGGAAACTTGGTGAAACTTAATTAGATGTTCACTCTCATATTGGCAGTGATTCCTTACGAGGATGGGAGGATGGGAGTCTCGGAGATTAGTAGTGATGTACTCCTACAGGAAAGAAAAAATCGCTATAACAAAAGACTGTCTGTGAGGCAATAACACCTAAATTGGGGAATTACGGGATACTTATGTCAGACTGAATATTAATTCCTCGGAGGATCTGCGGTTTAAAACTCGTTATTACAGTCTTCAAAACGTTACAATTTCGGAAAAATGTTCGCCTAGAAATCTAAAATTTCTAAAAAGCGCAAAATACGAGTATTACCAATTGGTATATATTGTTTTTGTTTGGATAAATTATTCTTTTTCGTGACACAAACAAATAAAAAGAGAATCATTACTAATTAGTAATTTTTTTATTTTTAGAAATTTTAAGATAGGAAATAAGCAGTTTTCCGAAAGTGTACATAAAAAATTAAAGGTCTTTAAATACGCATCTAAATATTAAGGACAGACTATATAGGAGATTTACGCAGTTGTTTGATAGAGATATTTAACAACCAACGTCTATATAGAAAGTGGTTGGGTGAATTTGGCTGTGAATTTATCTGTCATATGACAGAGGGGACCTACGACTTTACGTGAGATCCGAACCACGGGTCGCTACGTAATCTGGACGCGGAGGACGGTCACCCATCCAACTACTGTACATACCTAGTGTCGCTTAACTTCTCCAATCGCCTGGAAGCGGTATTACGACATTGGCTACGACAAATCCCGAAAGATATACAGGGTGTCCGAGAATTATCTGTACAATGTTTGGCTGTTATTAAAAGTCAACCATGAAGTGTAGAAATTCCAGTTTTGTCCCATTTTACAGAGAATCTCATTAAGTTTTTTCTGATACCAAGTTTTGACAAGTTTTTTAGAAATTCCAGTGTGTCCGAACATTATCTGTACAATTTCATCTTTTAATAAAATTCTTGATAACACATGTAAAATTCTTAAACAAGATTATTTAGAATCTGTATTTTCAAAAGTTTCTTTTATTAAAGTAACGTTGTTACAAACATTCGATATGTGCACCATCAGTGATTCGCAAAACACCCAATCGATACTCCAAATGTTGCCATGTACGCTGCAGCATATCCACATCAATTCGCTCAATAGCAGCTGTGATTCTTGCTTTTAAATCATCAATGTCTGTCACCCGCGTACAAAAAAGAAAAAACTTGCCAAAACTTGTTATCAGAAAAAACTTAATGAGAGATTCTCTGTAAAATAGGACAACACTGGAATTTCTACACTTCATGGTTGACTTTTAATAACAGCCAAAAATTGTACAGATAATTCTCGGACACCCGGTACGTATCAAGAAAATATAAAACCAAGAAAAATAAATATAATAAAGAAAACAAAATAAGACAAGGGAAGATGAAAAGAAGAACCGAAGAGAAAACATAAAAAAAAATCCATAGAGAAAACGCAAAGAAAGGTTAAAAGAACAAAGGATTAATGAACTAATCTTGGTACCTCCTTAGAATTCAAACAACGTAAAACGACTTTCTAAGTAAAGGAATGAATTCACTCGTCTCGAAAACAGAGGCCAAATTGTACCTTTTAATTAAACTTTGATGAGAGAAGTAGTTCGAAAGAACGGTAATAAAAATAAACATTTTAATTAATTTACTTTGATAATATCTGAATTTATTAAACCATAATTTTTAACCAAGTAATGGCGAATGGGTATTTCCAAGCGGAATTGGTATTGCGGAGTGAATGCCAATCTGAAAAAAATTATATATATATATATATACACACACACACACAGTGTATATACTCCTGCATGTGTATATATATTATATACACACACACACACGAGTATGCAGTATCTATTTATGTATCTATTTATCGATGTAGATAGGTAAATAGATATATGTCAGGAAATGTCTGAAACGAGAGCATTTATCATCTGTTATCCTTCTGTCTGTCTGTCTGTCTGTCTCCCTCTTTCTCTCTCTTTTTCTCTTTCTCTCCCACTGTTTTCACCTCATTTGATCTAGGTAGCTACGCAGTATAATACCTAGATTTCGCCCAAATTATATGGATTAAATCTGTGATCTAAGACCCCTGTAGATTATTAAGTCCTGGTTTTATCCTCTAACGAAATAACTATAATATATACGCGATAAGCATCAACACCTAACAAAACGGATTCTTTAGCTAATCGCTTACATCGCTTTACTGTGACAGTTTTAAAAAAATTTAGCGAATACACCTTCAAAGCAATGAAGTCATGCCTGTTTATACGATATCAATGTATAAATGTATTCCTTATACACTTTTTGGCGTTTTATAAGTATATATGAACACTTATACGCGTTCCACCCTTTTAAAAATGCTTACAGGATGAACATTCTACTGTCCTTTTTCATTATTAGCTCGAAAGAATGTAAAATCGTGTGTAAATTTAAAGAATGTTAAATTCACATAAGAATATTAAAATTTTGATGTTAGAATTCCACGTGGAATGCCACTTCACTCTTAGCTTGAATTCCACTGAAGTCGAGTTAATATATATATGTGTGTGTGTGTGTGTGTGTGTGTGTGTGTTTAGCTAGAATTACTAGTTAGAATTAGTGAATAAATACGAGAATATGGCTTTTAAATTGTCCATTTTATATTCATCTCAACAGATAGTTTTCAAAGAAGAGAAATTCCAATTTATTTTTTTTTACGTTTTCAGCTGTGAAATGGAAGCCCCGACTAGTAAAGGTTAGTATAACAGTTAGTTAATAGTTAGTGGCAAAATTAGATTAAAACACCTGTACGCACTTTCGACCTTTAAAAAATTTATATATATATATACACATAATTTTTTTGAAGGTTGGAAGTGCGTAAAGTTGCGTGTATATATATATATATATATATATATATATATATATATATATATATATATATATATATATATATATATATATATATATATATATATATATATATATATAAAGATAACTTGTACGATATTCACTATAATTAGAGTTCAGTCCATAATTATAAGGGTACGCTGCTCGATATATTTTGGGGGTCTCATTAATAAAAGTTCTGTACTAGCGCAGATGTGAAGGGAATTTTCCACTTATATTATTCGAGGCTTTAGGTCAGAAGCAATAAAAATGAGTTTAAAATTCGGCGATCAATAAAATGTATTATTTTAAAAGGTGACCACGTACGAAAGAAAACGAATTGATTTATGGGTAAACTATAAAAATCTTATATGAGTACGTTTCTACACATTAGTGCTAGTCATAAAAGAACTGAACAGCAAATAGTTAAAATTCTTTGCAGACAGAAATTGTCAGTGAAGGTAAAAAGAAAACATATGGAAATGATACCTTACATTCATATTAGGAAAGAGATAAAAAAAACAAAAACAATAATAATAATATTGAAATATAAAATAAATAAACTAAAATTCTTTTGATAATTTTTTTTTTAGTATTATTATTATTATTATTATTAGCACTGAGTCCAGTTCGAAGTTCAATAGGTCAAATTTATACACAGGTCACCTTTTTTATGTATATATATATACTGTATAATCTTTATTACTTGGCAAAAATGTGTTTATAGGCATCTAGCTTTCATTTGAAGTCTCTCCGTAATACGACGGTTTAAAAATACTTTTTGAATTTACTTATATTTTCGTGTTAAAGATAAGAGTGAACAAAAAATAGAAAGCAAAGCGTATAGAGTTCAAACAGGGTGCTTACCTACCTGATTTCTACAGTGTGTCCAAAAATTTTTTACCCAGTGGAAAATACGTTGAATCTCGTAACCCGATAAGAAGTATATTGTATTTATTTCTGGAACCATATCATAAATTTTCAAAAATGTTCCCTGTTTAACAAATTTAATTTAACAAAGCACGTTAAAGTAATTAATTAATTAATTAATTAATTTGCTAACAGTGGGTACAGCTGTACTTTATAGATACCCTAAACAAATATTCTGAAGCCAAACTTCCTTACAAGCGAGTTTGTAAATCAACAAAAGATAAAATATGGCTTAATAAATCAGTAAGGAGTGACGGAAACTGGCACACCGCTCAAACCAGACAAATGCACTCCATTGCGCTAATTCTCATATTATTGTTACCAGCATCATCGGGAGTCGAACCCCCGATCTCAGTGTCTTCACTTTGCTTACATAAAATGTGTCTGAGAACGATAATTTAGAAATATAAAATTTTGTTGTTTTTTACATATAAGGAATTGAAGACGAACTTTTATAGAAAATAGCTTATTTGCAGTTATAAACTGGTTAAACTATTTTCTTCATACCGCATATACAGGGTGTCCACAAATTCCTGGATGGTGCTTAAAATTTTTTGACAACTTTTTGACGATTACCTCAAATTAAGTTAGACTTCCACCAAAAGGAATTAAATTCATTGAAGTATTTTCGGGCATTTCAATACAACCTAACGTGAGATTCGTTGGTAGAAGGGTAGGTGTCAAGGCGATAATAATAATCAATTGAGGAGGGCCAGAAACTGGCCCAGCGCTTAGGCCAGACGAATGTGGCCCTTTGCGCTACCTTCTACCTCTAGCACTAATGGTACTCGAATACCCTAAATTCAATGTTTTCACTTCGCTTATAAGG